>JASDQU010297255.1:699-14079 GCA_032191745.1 Picea mariana | reverse complement strand
CAGAACTCAGGAGACTTCAACACTTTCAGAAGTGATTGGAGACCGAGTACAGGAGTGTGCTCTAAGACCCTCTTGAAGGAGTTCGATTCGAAAGAAGCTCTGGAGGGATAACACCTTGGTTCAGTTGCACCAGGGGAAGGTGGCGGAACAGATATCTCTTCATAGAGGAAGAGAATCGACGACTCATGTTCGTCCCGGAGAATCGCGAAGTCCCGAGGATCGTGGGATCTGGGAGAAGAGGCGAAGGAGTTAGCCCTCAGGCAGCTAAGGAGCCATTGGATATCGTTTATCGAAGAATCGGGGGTGGTGGGTGCGAGAAGCACACGCATGTAGAAATCGCGAAGTGCGATTCCCCGATTTAATCGTGGCCGTCAATTTCTGGAGGGACAGGTGGCACAAATCCAAAAATATCGGAGTTTCGACAGTCGGGGTTTCCAGCAGCAGGAGACTTGGAGTCGCGGACCCGCGAACCACGAACTCCCGAAGTGACGTGGCAGTGTCAGACACGGAAGTTAGTGGGAGACACGTGGAGACATATCGGCGCATCGGGGTTCGGGGTTTCGAAGGGTAAGAACCTCACTGCCCTTCATCCGCCGATTTCCCGATAGGAACACTCCCGAGGCCGGCGCGTTGACTATTTGACCATTCAGAGCTCGGGTTTCGGAGGTTAGAGTGATTAGTGAATTGTGTTCACAGGAGTCGCGAAACCCCGAGTCGCGATATCCCTCTTTCCGAAGGGGGTGATAGCTGGAGGAGCCTACTGTGGGTAGAACTCTCGAGGGAAGAGGAAGAGCTTAGACTCTTCGGGGCCCAGAGAAAAAGGAGGTCCTGGCGAAAGCGACCGCCTGCTGTTGAGAGCGGGTTGCGTCACTTAATGAAATCCTAACACAGATCAAAGTTTTGAAAACTTTTATTTTGTAAGATACTTTGTGAAAATTTTTGTGACTTGATATTCTGTATGGAAAAAGAGAACTTCAATAACTCGATCATGAATGATATTTCAAATGAAGTGAATGTGTAGATCAATGTGTTTTCTATGCTAATATTTAACTAGATATTTGGAAATCTTGATGGCACTTTGATTATTGTCCAGAGGGTGGTCGAATGTTGTTTTTGGAATACAAACTCTTAAACGATATATTAAAGCCACAAGGATTCTTGAATTGCATTAACCACTTATCGGTACTCTGCTTCTCTTGAATAAAGAGAAATAACATGTTTTTTCTTATAGACCCAAGTGATAGGTCCAAAACAAAGGATGAAAACATAACCTATAGTAGACTTTTGATCATTAGGGTCGGCGACCCAATATGAATCTGTGAAACCAACCAATAAAGGAGTCCCCCTTGAAATGTAATGTATCCTAAACTAAACCATACATTGGACATATTGAAGTATCCTTTTATTTTCTTTTGTTGGAATACCGAGGGGGGGTGAATCCGTATTAGTACTTTTAATCATTTTTAACCACAACGTGTATTGTTCACTTTATGAGCATATTACCAATAACATTTAATATGAGAAGTATACATAAGAAGTGAAAGTTATGAAACCACACATAAACACAATACACCAATATTTTACGTGGAAACCCAATGTGGGAGAAAACCATGAAATGTTTTTCTTATATTGTCAAAATAAGTACATTCATAGGAAGCACCAACTTCCTTGTTTTCCCGCTACAATTGGAAGGAGGCTACAACTCCTTGGTTTCTTAGGCTCCAACCTGAAGGAAGCTACAACTCCCTAACTCTATAGCTCTAGCTAGAAGGAGGCCAAAACCCCCTATGTTCTTCAGATAAAATTGGAAGGTGGCTACCACCACCTATCCTTTCCCCATCCAACCACCCTAAAATATAAGTTCATACTACCAATGTCACTCTGTCATTGTCAATCCGTCCCTATAAAATTTGTCATTGTAAAACTTGTACCATAAACCTGTACCAACAACCTATCACAACCTTTAACAACAACCTGTCACAATAATATCCTCAACCAATCATATTTGATCACATAGATCTCATACCCACTATCACAAATGTATATCTGAAACCATGTACAACTATGTCTCTCTAATCATGTTCCATACATATACAAACAATCATAAACCAATGGTAGTGAACCCTCACATCAAACAAGCATCAAACCCTCACTATTATGCAACTTCAATCTGTACCAATAACTTCAACAACACACCATAAACAAAATCCCTCAAACATGTGCCAAGAAATACAAGATATGCCTCAACTAAATACCAAAAAAAGTGGGCCAATAGCAAACAACAAATGTACCAGCATTGTACCTCTATAGATCTGTCTCATATAGTATGTTCCATAGAACCAATAGTCCCTCAAGGGTAAATGCTCAATCTCTCATGACCATATCCCACACAATCACCAACATCCAACTCAAACAAGCATGTAACATACCTTTTTGAACCTGTAGAAAGATCTATTGTACCTGAAAATTGTCAAACTTCTTGTAGCCTCCCCTCAACTTCTACAACCATATTCACTCCTCAATCTTCATATCTGGTAATGCCTCGTGTGACAAAGTTGGTTGTCTCACAGGGCCTCATGTGACAGGATATAGGAAACTTGTGGGGATGCCTCGTGGGATGTTCACTGTTTGACCTATGGGGATGACCCTAATCAGGGTTTTTCATGACTTTCCCATTCTCTTCTACAACTGTGAAACAATGTCATCACTCTTCCTTCGCTAACTTAGACTTGCACAACTTCAGATGTATCAATGAGTACCTGGAATAAAATTTTCACAAGATAGATATTCAATGTTCCCAATAGGTGATAATGGGAGTCCCCTTCTCTCTTATTTATACTCTCCAAGTGTCTTCCTTTAGGGTTCATATTCTAATTTTTTGACCCAACTTCCCTCTTTTAGGGCCAACCCACTTTCTTGCTGCATCTACTATACCCATAATTAGTAAACTCACCACTTCTTGTTGCAACTAATTTATTTTTAATTATTTTCTTATTTCAAAAACTTTACCCATAATTAACTCCTAGTTCCAAGAGAAGAAGTCGGCTAAAGGAAATGTTATATACTAAAGAATTAGTACCCATAATGAGAAGTCAGCCCAGGTTGTCTGCTAGAAATAGTATAAATACAGGAGGCCAATCTTCATTCTGGCTAGGATTCTCAGAATTGCAGAAATATAATTTGTGCACACTGCAGTTGACCAGTTTATGCACAAGTTTGGAGGATAGTTGTTGTTGCAGCTGCTGCAATTAGCAAATTTTGGTTTTCTCTTGGTTAGGGTTTGGACTCTTTGATCATCTCTTGTTACTCTTTCTTGGTGTGATATCCTTGGAGAAATATGTGTCACCTTTGTTTGGCTATCCAGTCTAGGCTTTTTTTCCAGAATGATTCTCTGTCAAGGTTAAGGTGCTCGGGGGTGGCTTTGACCTATGTTTGGGTGACAATATTTCTATATTGTCTATGGTTAAATGAGCACATTCATTATAATCTAACATTCCTAGGTCCATCAACTCCTTCAATTGCATTTTCAACTCTTGTAACTCTGGGGTCGACATCCGATAAGGAGTTCTTGCTATCAGTTCAATCCTCGATTTTAGGTCTATGGTGAATTCCAATTCCCTCTCTGGAGGCATCCTAGCTAACTCCTCAGGGAAGACGTATTCGAAATCTCTCACCACTGGAAGGTGTTCTAGACCTTCTGCAACTCCCTTCTCATTTAACGCAATGATCACATAAAGATTACATTCCTTGCACATGCTCTTCCATAGCTACAAGGAAGAGATGAACCTCAAGGAAACTCCCTGGTTCTGACCTATAATCATGCATCTTTGTCCCTCATCATTGACCAAGCTTAATCATTTCATATTACAGTTGAGCATTACCTCATGTGATTCCAACCAGTCCATACCGATCACGACGTCATAAGATCCTAATATCATGATGTACAAGTTGGCCCTGGTGATAAACTCTCCCAGGTTAAGGCTATAGCCTGTAACCTTATCTCCAATCTTATCTTTGGCTCCTGAAGCCATTTCTACAAAGCTAAACTCATCCTGTTCGACTGCCTTTACCTTAATTATTTTTAACGCTGCCCCAAAAATAAAACTCTCTGTAGCACCTAGATCTATCAAAATACTAAGGGTCTGGTCAGGGACAGTACCTAACGTATCGATCACAGTCGACTGGGGCTCTACCTGGTGGTTATTCACCGCTACATGAATCCGATGGGCCTTTCCCAAATATCCCAAGTGTTGGGGAATAAATATGGAATGATCTTACTCAAGCATTTTTAGATTCTACTTGGCTAAAGAAAAATAGACGAGAATATCACCCTATGTTTATAGCCAACAAAAATAACATCCTAACTCACAAGTATTAATTACCAGTTCTTAGGCTAGTCTTTTATCAACAAAAAAACTTGTTGTAAATTTACTTTTTATGTAATTTTCTGAATATAACAATTGTTGAAATAAATGTAAAGACAGAAGTAAAAACACCAAGATAATAATCAAGATAGATGAGACATAAAGCAATCATTTATTTCATTCCAATTCACCAAAGAGTCATTTTCTTTACAAAATCTCATACATAAATCTTGGACCAAATTCAAACGTACACATCCCCGATAGAACATACAAAAGGACCTCTGACAGAAAGCCAAAAGTGAACTCTAAAAGTTGGATCAGCTTGCCATAGATTGTTGCCCACTCGACTCTGCACAATAGCCTTTGTCAGTCATGAAAACTAATTCACAAACAGACAAGTCTACACAGACTATCAAAGATAGATCAACACTTCTGAAAAACAAGTGTCTGAATGATGTGATTCAACCCTGAATATTGTTGTCTACAATAAGACCCTCCTATCATAAAAGAGAATTAGGCTGTGATGAATATATGAATGAATGAAAACTGAGCTATCTCAACATAAACTCAAAGAGAAAACCTTAGTATGCTTATGCTTCTATCCTTCTCTTGTTCCTCCCTTTCCTTTTTCTTTTAAACAATTAGAATTGGTTGAAGTAGTTGAACCAACTCAGTAGTTTAGTTAATTAAAATACTCAACCAACTTTTAGTTAAGGAGAAAAGTAATAATCATAATAAGGGTTATAAATAAATAATAACTAGTAGGTGAGACCCCTTGTGACTCCCTTTAGCTCATAACAATCATAACATAACTTGTTAGTTAAGAAAAACACACCTCCTTATAACTCCCCATCAACGTATTCACATTTGACAATTTAGCTCATGATTTTTGAGATTATTTTCAAAAAAATATTACTCATATATCCAAAATAAAGCATGTTGTCCAAAGATTCCTAAAGTCAGTTGTCATTAGCAATAGATAAAATAAAAAATCAAAAGACATATTTCCTGGTTTGTGAGGCAATCATTCCCTTGTTGATGTTATCATATTTTTGTCCTTCTGCACCTGCCTTAGGCTGTGTGGAATCCTTAAGACTCATCTTGTTGATCATATGAGAATGATCGCCCTTACAATGCAAGTGGGAGGAGACATATTGTCCAGAATTATATGAAGATGCGGAAGGGGCAGTAGCGGCCTTCTCTTTGACAGAGGTGTAATAGGATTCTATTTTCAACGTTTTATTTGAATAACTCATCCCTGTATGCGTGATTGATTATCAAATAATATTTTAAATAACCATGCATGACAACTCTTTTAAAAATATGAAATAGATTTTGGCTCAACAACATATCAGACTCATGCAATCCAATCCATACCAATTGTTAAACTGTTTGTCGATGAGCAGGGGGTGAACAAAGGGTTATGGGATATGTGATGGATTTGTATTGAGCGAAACATGATATAATGAGAGGNGGGGGGGGGAGGGGGGGCGAAACACAATTACTTCTCAACGAAAACAATAATCAATTGTGATGCAAACCAAAAAACACATCACTGTAATCCAAACAAGACGTTGCCACTTCCAACTGCTTCAACACAAAAATATCTTGACTGTAATCAATTTTAGAACAGGGAATGAAAAATGAATATAGGAAGGTGAAGGGGTTTTAATTAGTGGAAAGAGAAATAATGGTGGGGAAAGAGAGCCGATATTGTCCATAAAATTAATTAATTAATCCATATAATCATTCTATCCAAAGAAAGACACCAACCGAATGACCATTGTGACCCAGCTAAAAACCATCGTGCATAGTCAAACAACTATGTTCATTAACTAGGTCATTGTGCATAATCAAATATTTAACACAATGTCATTAAATCAGGACAGTATGCATTCTACAACAAACTATAAGGGAACTCTATTTTTATTCATTAATATTTGAGCAATTTCCCAATTGAATACACAGTCAATTTCTCCCACTCTGCTCATCAACTACTACCAACCATTCAATCATGAAATGTATACATAAGAAAATCGTTCTTGATTTTGTTTCTTAATTCATTTAATAATTAAATTGCATACATAATGGACATTCAACACCATGATTCATATTCATCTTGCAAAGATCATGGCTTGCCAATTAAACACGTTGATAATCAATCATCACTCCGACTCATACTCTGCTGTGAAGTAACCCAAAAAAAATACTCGTAGCATACACAGTGGGCAGACATACCATAAACACCATGATGCGACATTCTCTTCTAACAATTTTAAACAAACAATCACGGTATCATTATCTCATCCTATCGTGCCGAGTTATCAACCCACTATAAAGAGGCAACGACAATATTGCTCAATCAATCAATTGTAACCAAACCATACTGTGTAAAACTTGTGCCCATTCTTAACGATGCAATCAAATAACCATACATACGCAGTGGAAAAAAATTCCACAAGCACCCCGATTTCATTAATCATTTTTCCATTAAAAATACACAACATTGATTCATGCTTATAAGGACACTACTCATACCAATGCATCAAACGCATCATTGTGTATTGATCAATTATGAACAATGTTGGATTATTAATTAAAGAAACACAAGGACAACGCCTAGGTATTTGATTTAACAATTCATTTTAATTAACCATGTCGAGCTTATACACTCAATAAGAACAATTGTAGAGGCTAGATGCTAAACCAACACCACTGTCATACAATCCACTTTGGTCGAGACAGTTAATTACTTATGTCAACAATATATAACAACCAATAGTAAACCTGACAGGCAACAACAGTCTTCTCTGTCAGCCCTCAGACTCAGGAGTTAAGGGTTTGTCCTGTGGCCAACACAGGGAGACTGAGGTCAATTCTTCTCAATAGAGAAAACCTCTAAAACCAACGGTGTACACATAGAGGATGACACAATTTACTTTGTGGCCAGGGTGATGAATCCCATGATAGAAGAGGAATGAGCATAGGGGCCATGCTCCATTTGGGGCATTGTAATGACTTAGCACATGTAGGGTATAACCCTCGTGGTTATCTCAACCAACACACTAACTACATTGATAAGAAGCAGAGCCGAGAAGAAGCAACATAACCTACTGCATGACCAACAAAAGTATGAACAACCCAATGCCCAAAATAATGCGCAGTGTGACCAGGCCTCCCAAACCCATTAAACCCCATAAAAGCTGAGACTGGGTATGGTAATATAAAATGCGTGATGACAACCAATCAATCCAGACCAAACAAAATCCCTTCAAGTAAACTAGCAAATATGACAGAGAGTCGTTATGGCTGCTAACACATCAGGGTGACCAATAACACCTCAACTTCAAACATTTTTTCAGAGAAATCCATCAACACTTCAAGGAGAACACAACACAATACATCCAATCCAATATCCATTTCATAACCAGAGAAGACTCATGGATGGGAAAAAAAATGACATACCTGTAATCAAACACCTTAAAACATGATTTGGCCGAGCGGTTCTTTTCTTCTAGGAAGTCAGAGTATAACCACAACAACAAATTTGAACAATAGCCCAATTATGGTGGCAGCCGACGAAGGATTAAGGGTGATGTGTAGTAAATGCACGTCACCTCTATTCATGGTGCACTAATTCCTTCGTACATGCCAACAAGATTTCCATCAACACAATTAATCAAACCATGTATTGAAACCATCATCCATTAAAACCAATAGCGTGGCCATATCACATTTCTAACTTATTCCATAACATAATTCAACCAAGTTCCATATAATTCAACACTTCACATAACCATTAGCATCTATTACATTGTCAAATGTGCCACCAACATTCTATCTATCCAAATAATACCATATGCATATTAACCATATAACTCAATCAAATCGCATAACTATTACTTGCTAGCTAGGATTTAACCATAATCATTTAAATCTTTCATGCATGTAGTATAGCGTCTAGCATAGTTCAAATTATTCCCTTTGAATTTGTTGCATTGTTTTCATTTCTTTCCAATTGCTTGTATGTGTTATTGCCTTTTTCCAATTGCCTTTTATGTACTATTACTAACATGTCTGTTGTGCAGGGGTTCCAAGAACATGTAGTAGTGGTGTCAATGAATAACATAGGTTGTAGTAACTGAAAGAACCGATACTTCATAAGCCCAAACCATGGCCAATAAAAACAATATCTCATCAACCATGTAAGCCATGTCAAACATCATCACAAACATTAAATATGAACAGATATGATCTCCAATCTACAAGGGGGGTCCCACCTACTAGTATTATTTAGTTTTTATAGTAATAGGGTTTAGCAACACTTTGCGGGCAAAACTTTGTTGCGATTTTAATCATCAACAAACTAACGAATCCACAGGGAAATTTGTTTTCAATAGATTTAAGAACTCAGGACTCATGGTCCTGCAGACCAAGAACAACAGGTTAGGAATATATAACCAGAATAATTATGAAACAAGGGGAAGTGAGCGGATTTAATGGAAAGATGACCGGGAAATTGGGAATAATTCATGAAAATTGTTAAGTATGAGGGGTTCTACCACTATATGCATAATCATTCAACCAGAATCTACTCTTAACTTCAAGGGGAAAACATTTAGACGTTCTCTTAAAATCTCAATGGATGAAGAAATGGAGAGAAGAAGCGGGAGATAACCAATTCTTTATAAGACAGTAGTGGAAATATATAACAATTTCAAGGGTTCCTATGGAGGAAACATCATAACAGTTGTGTAATCTTGATTGTTATTGACTAACAATGCTTTGTAGGAGTCTCACTATGGAAAAATCGATCCAACATCTTGTTTTCGACTGAAATAATAAAGATGTCAAAACAAAAAATATAACAGAATACAATGCATAAAATTAAAATAGTAAAATAAAGTGACAGAAAAGTAGAAGCAGTAGGAAAAGATTAAAACATAAAACAGAAAACAACTACTGTAAGTAGAAAAATAGCGAAAAACTGAAAACAAAGCTATACTACTAAAATACATAAAATCCAAACAACGTTAGCGCTTTTCAAGTTGGTTCTACATAATGCTTTAAGTGAGAATCGTTAGTGTTGTAGGAAAACAATCGCTCTTGTAAATCCTTTAGAATGTAATACTTTGTACCTAAGACAAATAGGATATTGAAAGGACCCAACCATAATTTCTGAAATTTTGAATGTCTTCCCCTATTAGCGTGATCTGAATCCCATAGAAGAACTTTTTCATTGACCTTAAACTTGACAGTCTTGAAACTCTTGTTGAAATACTTAATAGCTTATTTTCTCCTTTTAATATTATCCAAAGAAAACATCCTTTGTTCTTCCAAGGCTAGTAGTGCATTTACCCTTTGTGAAACATATGAAGAATTTAATTCTTCGATCTGTAGCATCAAACTCAAGGAAGAAAGTTCCATCTCAGTTGGCAGGAGGGATTCTTGACCATAAACTAGCTTAAAAGGAGTACAACCAGTGCTTACCTTGGCGGTAATTTGATCTTCCCAAAGGGCGTAGGTGAGGAGAGTGTGCCACTGATGAGGCTTATCTTCGATGAGCCTTTTGACGATTCTTACCATATTTTTGTTGGTAGATTCGTCCTGCCCATTTCCTTGGGGGTAATAAGATGATGAGGTGAAATGTTTAACCCCCAACTTGGCTAGAAATTGAGTCAGCTTATCATAATGAAATCAAGGCCATTGTCTGTAATAATCTCTAATGGAAGACCAAATCTAAAAAAAAATATTGTTTTCAAGAAAAGAAATTACCTGATCATCTGTGGAATTCTTAAGTGGGACAACTTCAACCCATTTTGTAAAATAGTATGTGGTTGTCAAAATAAAAACTTGCCCAGCTGAAGAAGGAGGATTAATAGGACCAACAAAATACAATCCCCACTTTGAAAAGGGAAAATTTGGTAGAACAGGTTGTGAAGGCATGGTTGAAAGGCGTTCTTTCGTAGAAAACTTTTGGCACTTGTCACAAGACCTTGAAAAACCATAAGAGTCACGAAATATTGAAGGCCAATAGTATCATTTTCTAATAATATTGAAAGCAGTAGTTTTAGCAGAAAAATGACCTCTTACATGAATGACAGAATTTGATGAGCCATGAGATTCTTGCAACATTTTCTTTGCATCTTCATTGTTTACATAGAGAAGTAACACACCATCAATAGATATTTGAAATAAGAAGTCTGCTATAATGACATATCTTGCAGATTCAAGACAGAGTCTTCTCCTTTGATGAGTGTCTAAGTTTTTTGGACATCTTTGGTTCTGTAAATAATAAACCAAATTCTTGTACCAAGGATGTGTAGACACATGAAGGATCTGATCGTCTATGTAAAAGAGAGTTGAAAGGGAACTATCTTCTTCCTCAATTTCTTCACCATTCTCAGCATGCTAAGCCAAGTGAAGGGCTAGGTCATGTCCCTTCATAGTGGTAGAGGTCACGATATTCAAATCATGCTCTTGGATCTTGGAAATCCAATGTGCAAGCTTTCCTGAAAGATAATTCTGTGTGAGAAAAAACTTGACAATAGGTAAGGGGACCTTTACCAACGTATGCTTACCTAAGATGTAGTTGCAAAAATTTTCAACGGCCTTAACAAGAGCGAAAGCATGTTTCTCAATAAAAGATTATTTAAATTCATCATCAAACAAACTTTGACTCATGTAAGCCATTGGTTTTTCATTTCCTTGGTCATCATTTTGCATGAGGACAACATAAACTTCCTCCTCGGTAGCATTAGTATATATCATGAATTCCTTTTCAAAATCCAGCTTCACCAAAACCGGTGCGGAACTGATTGCTTTCTTAATTCCTTCAAAATATTTTTCGACATCTGTCCAAGAAAAATAATGATCTTGCTTAAGAAGATTATGAATTGGCTTGACCATCACCGCAAAATCTGGAACAAACCTACGGACGAAGTTAATAACCCCCATAAAGGCTTGAACTTCTTTCTTGGACGTGAGAGTAGGAAGATTGAGGATAGCAACAATCCTTTCAATATCAATGCTTATTCTTGAATTGAAGACGACATGTCCAAGGATCTTTCCCTCGGTAACACCAAAAATGGACTTGGAAGGATTTAGAGAAATGCCAAATTTCCTACATCGCATGAGAACTTTTCTCAGATGACCAAAATGATCCGATCGGATTTTAGAGTAAACTGTTAAGTTGTCAAGGTAGATGTGAATGATCTTATCAATGAAATCGTCAAAAGTTAATTGCATAGCTCTTTGAAAGGTGGAACCTGCATTAGATAAACCAAAAGGCATACATTTGCAAAGGTACCTCAATGAGTAATAAAGGTGGTTTTATATTTATCTTCCCTTTTTACCTTGATTTGATTGTAACCAGAAAAACTGTCAAGTAAGGACATCATTTGTGACCCTACAACTTGCTGCAAAATCATTTACATGTTAGGGAGACATAAGTGATCTTTTATACTAGCTCGGTTTAATGCACGAAAATCAACACACAATCTGATCTGACCAGTTGTCTTTTGAACAAGAACTAGATTTGAAACCCATTCAGAATACTTGATCGGAAAGATGATTCTAGACTTCAAGAGTTTTTCCAACTCCTTTCAAATAGTTGCTTCTAGCAGAGGGTTAATAAGTCTCTGTTTATGCCTGACTCGATTTATGCCTTGCTGAATAGGGATGGTATGTTGTATAAGACCAGGATCAAAACCACGAAGATCCTCATAAGACCAAGCAAAAACATCTTGAAATTCACCAAGTAGCTTGGAAAAATTCGTTCTCTCTTCATCCGAACATTTGGCACCTATTTTAACATTCTTTGGAGTCTCGGGTGTCCCAATGTTCAAGGAGATGGTTTCACCCACCTTCCTTTTTGACTCCTCTTCTTTCTATTCCTCCTTGTTGCCTACATCACTCAAAGAAAATGAGCTCTCTAGAGGATTCAGGGCTTTAGGAATCTTGTTATCTTCTATGGATATAATTTCCTTAGGCTTAAAAGGTTCATTTTGGATGAAAGCACAAATGCTCTGATCGTTAGGGAAGACCTTCCAAGATTCTATATTGTCAGGGATATGTGGACAATACAGAGATTGGAAGGTACAATCTGGTTTGTGTGGCAAAAGTTGTTGGGTAGGGGAAGATGCAAAAATAGCTAATCGGATAGCCATTGAGTTTAGTTCCCTCTTTACATGAGTGATATTGAAATATAATAGGTTCGAGATAAGTTCCAAAACAGTTTGGGTGTATCGTTTCATCAACTTGTTGCTAGGGGAGTAAATCTTAAGTACAAGGTTAAAAACAAGCTCGGAATCCCCAAAAACTGAAAGGTGACCACAACCAAGATTATAGGCATTTTCAATACCTAATAATAAAGCTTCAAATTCAGTGACATTGTTTGTGCAAGCAAACTCCAATCTATAGGAAAAGCTATGTTTTTTTCCTATAGGAGAAATCAAGACAACACCAGCTCCATTACCTTCATTAGAGTGTGAACCATCAAAGTGCATGTTCCACATACCATCATCTAAATTGATTTGTTCTAAAGGAATATTATCTTCCTCAACAAAGATGGAGTACACTCCTAGGTCCTCTTCAATATAGTTTACATTAGGCTGTGAGACACTCTCTATGTAAGGTGATATCCTTCCCTCTCTAAAGAATATAATGTTTTTACCGTCCCGAGAAATGGACAAATGTGTTCTTTCGAGTGAGAGGTAACTACCCGTTAGGTCTTTCCAATCTCTTCCCAACATGATTGAGTAATTGCTTACTGGAATATCAATTACTTGAATACTAAGGGTTGTCCTTATTTCAGGGTGGGCACACAAAACTACGGTCACATCTTTAATCTCACCTATGGTCAGTTTTTGTAGACTATTATAGGAGAGCATACTTCTATCATTTTCATTTGTACAAGACAAGCCTAGCTCTTCCATAATAATTCGCAACATCACACTTGGGCCTGAACTGCCATCAATGAGGCAAAACTGGGCAATCGTATTCATAATCTTTACAA
>JASDQU010297253.1:0-14116 GCA_032191745.1 Picea mariana | reverse complement strand
CTGACGGATCGAGTCGTGGGCGCTCGTGCTGAGGAGCTCCATGCTACGGAGATGACTGAGGGTGACGCTCATCATAAACCTCTGCGTGTGTGGGGAGGACGGTAAATAAAGGCCCCCCGCCTCCCCTTGCCACCTCCTCATGCCACGCTACGTCTCCTGCATGTCCTCGTGTCACCCCATCCGGGGTTTATTAATTAAAATTATTTCTCCTATTAATCAAATCTAATTATTACCTCTTTTTTTGCTAGTTTGTCTGTGACCTATGGGACTACCTATGGATTCAAGGACATTTAAGCCGTAAAAATCACTAAGAGATCACACCCCACTTGACACAATTTAATTATAAATTTTAATAAAAATTATACTCAAAATAAATTCACTGTCGTTTAATCTTTTAATAAGGTTAAATAACTTAGATAAAACTTAGAGTCAAATCTATTCTCAGCATTTAGGTTAAACTTTTAAGATGAATTAAATCTTATTAATTAATGTTATGAATAAATAAGATTTAAAACTTCGTTTTTCGTCCGGTTGAAATTTAGGTTACTCCGAGAGATCACTATATATTTAACCCCGCTTTTATATTTGGTTCACTTTCACGTTTGTAGCTCTAAGATCGGTGTAAAGCTTTGGGTAAACTCGATCAAGATCTATGTAAATCTTTGGGTAAACTCGATCAGGTCTAATGGAGGTTCTTCCGAACGATCTTGTTCGACAGTGCTTGTTAAGAGTGCCTTACAAATGGCACGATAATCTGAAAGGTGTGTCCAGAAGTTGGGAGTCTATGGTGAGCAACCCTAGGTTCTATGCGGACAGAAAGATATCCGGGACGACCGACCACTTGCTATGCTTGATTCAACTAGTTTTTATGGATAGTAGTTACGTCTTTGAAATAAGGGTATATGACCTTGTGAAGGGCACCTGGGAAAGGATACCTCCCATTGATGATCCCTACTTTGCTAGAATGGCAGGATGGTTTCAGTGGGCTGTTGTGAACCGGAAGCTGGTTCTCATAGACGGAAATAGAAAGAGTGTATACATTTATGACTTTGAGTCTGCCAGATGGAGTCGCGGAGATGACATGCCTACACCTCGATTCTTGTTTGCCTGCTCTGTCGATTCTTCCACCGGACCTGTCTATGTCGCTGGAGGGATGAATAAGGATTCCCACCCTCTGGCGGCTGCAGAAGCTTATAACATGGAGGAAAACATGTGGGAAATTCTACCGCCTATGATCCAACCGCACGACAGTGAATGCGACGGTGTTTTCATGGAAGGTAAATTCATGGTGTTAAGCGGAGGCGAAGACAGAAGTGCAAAAGTTTTCGATCCAAGTGCGGGGACGTGGAGAAGGTGTGAAGATATGATTTTCAGGGGAGATCTATGGAGAAACGAAGATCTATGGAGAATTGTGTGGTTTCTTATTCTGGGGAGGTGTACGCTTTCGGTGATCGACAGGTGATGAAGTATGGTGGTGACAAAAAAGTTTGGACTGCTGTGGCTTCTCTTCCGCAATCTGTTCTCTGTGTTACACAGTGGCGCGACTGGATTTTTGCAAGAGGAGGTGGCCCCTCAAAAAATGTGTGTTATCTGTTTAAGCTGTCAACTGGGTAGTGGATTGAAGTTAAGGGCGGCGGCGGCGAATGCATGGTCGCATACGCATATGCAGCAACAACCATGGAGATTTAAAATCGATTAGTGAGATAAAGCAGTATGTGTTTGTTTATTGGAGTTATTTTGTTTCAAGGAAATATTTTTTTTTTTGTTGGAGCTATTGATAATGGGCACATTTAATAGGTATTTAGTTCTTAATACGTTTTCTATGGACGAGATTAAATATGCCTAGAATATTCTTAGTCGTCATAATAAATGAATGGCTCTGATTTCATCCATTAACTTCCGAGCTATTATAAAGACATCCATTTATATGTTTACTTTTTTACATTTACTTAATCGTATTTAAAAATTATTTTATTCACTARCTTATTGCCACGTCTACCTCAGTAAAAAATATTAAGATATTAAGCCTTCCGGCGTTCACYAGTCGCGAATTAGCGGCTATGCTAGTTTATTTATGTTTAAAATTAAATATTTATTAAAATGAAATGAGAATTTAATATGGTTTATGTATTTGATAAAAAAAATATTATTTTATAAATATATATAATTAATTTAAATAGATAATTGTAATTATTAGTTTAAAAAATTTAACAAAATAATATTTATTTTGTTTATTTTTAAACATCATAAATTTTAAACAAAAAATTAATAAATAAAATTTAACAAAAATATTATTTTTATTTATTATTATATATTTATTTTAATTTTTGAGGTTGAGAATGGGGGTAAAAAGCACATTGAAAATCAAATGACAATATTATGATATTGCGAGATTAATGATAAATAACTTGTCAATGGTCATCCAATGGATTTAGATGGACCAAACAATTCACAAGTAGCATCAAAACATAAGCTCTTCCAAAGGAAATGCCTTATGGCTTGATTAGTATTATATTTAATAGGAGATGGTTTAGTACAAATTCAAATTCAAAGATTTTGTTTGCATTTTTTTCGAAGAGTTTTGCCCAAAATCTAGTCATAAGTTTATAGATTACATATTAGGGTTCTTTGGAGTTTTTGAAGATGCTGAATTGATTTATGCATTCAAAAATGTTATTTAAGCAATATAAAATTGAGATTTGTTCAACAACTGTGTTGTTAGATTCCCACCCGAAATTTAAAAAAAAACTACCCCCAAATTTAGACTTCAATGGAAATGTTATTTTCCTACATAGAGTTTCCTGATATATTGAATGTTGATGTCACTTTGAGAAAAGTTCAATTATAATACTAACAAATGTTATTTTTCACTTAAATGCTTGAATAAATATTATGGTTATGATACTAACCATAACTTTTGCAGTGACCCCCAATATTATTTTACAGAGTAGTAATGTAATTCTACAACGTTCAAAGTTTAAATTCCAAAATTTTGCAAAACAATTCAACAATGATCATACATAAATCTACAATTTCGAATTTGTGAATGATAACAACTACCAAACAATTACTTTTGCAATGATCAAAGAAATTTCAATCCTTCCGAATTTTACAAATAACTTGACAGTGTTCTCCAGAATGCAACTATATTATGTATCAATCAAATCGAAATTCAATTCTCTAAAATGCAATTTAGTTTTGTATCGACCAACTAATTTCAAAACTCTGGGATGGAAAAAATATTCAAATTCGGATTTGCAAACAAATGTTAAATGACCCTCCGATATTCAAATTTTCAATTTACAATTCATTTTTTTTTACAGAAACCAATTAAATATCTAACCTCTGGATTTACAATTAGATTATTTAGTAATCAATCTAAGTTCTAAATTTCTGGAATTTTCAATAACTTGATAGTGACAATGTAAATGTAGTTTTCAGAAAATGCTATCTAATTGCAGCAACCAAACAATTTTTCTAAATTCTGGATTTACAATAATTGACCGCGAAAAATAAAAATTCAATTATGGGTTATAGTTTAAATTGGCGGCGATCATATAAACTTAAAATTCCAGAGCACACCATAGTTCTACAACGAACCCCCAATTTCTATTCCCAGAATTGTGTAATTACGCAGAAAGGCGTACACCTATTGACAATGGGCACAATCAATGATCTTTTAACCTTATTTAACCTTAAAACATAATCTCATGGCTATGCATTGAAAATGCTAGCATATTCATAGTCGTCCTCCAAAATCAATGGATCAGATTTATTGTTCATAACTTTCTTGCATTTATCAAGGCATTCGTTAACATGTTTACTTTTTAACATTTACCTAATCACATTAAAAAATTACTGTAAGGATATGTAATTGCCATGTTCCATTTATCAACTTAATGCAGCCAAACGTTTCATATTACCACAGAYGGATTACCACAAACKTTTTATATCGGAGGCACACGTTCTCAGTGTATTGGGGGCTGAGGTATTGGGGGCATGCATTCTCAGCCTCTACCTTTCRGCGTTCTCAGCCGCGTGTTAGCGGCTGTGCTAGTGATATTGTAGMGACTATATAAATTTGGTTTCTATATTACATAATAACTCTACAACAACATACAAATTTTATTCCAGAATTACAAATAGTTATGCAACGAATTACAAAATTCTAATGTACAAATTAACTCTTATTACAATTTAAAACTTCAGAAAATAAATACCACCACTAATGATGATGGAGATTTGAAGATGTTCTTCAGAAACTTGTGTTTCTTCTTTACTTCTGCTTGCTAATCACATAGACTTCACCGATACCTCTCAACCAATGCTAGAGGTATTCTTCTTCCCCCTTAGCTCCCCGAGCCACAAAGGAGCGACACACAAGAAACCAGAACGCAATAGATCCAAATCTTTTCTCGCAAGGAAGATCTTACACTCCTTTTCAAGCTTGGAATCCATACTCTCACAAGTAAAACAAGTCATACCAAATTTTGGGAGCATAAAATTCCTATCAAAAGTGAGATCCATTTCCCTTTTGCACCATTTGTTTTATAGGTAAATTCTCATTGACACTTGTCCACATGCACAAGTAATTCAAATTTTTAATTATTTTATTAGTGATTATTCACCCACACACTTGTCACACTCTCCTCAAGTTGCACAAGTAATTACCCTTTTTGTTTTATTTAAAAATCTATTTTCCCTCACATTTCACAATGTGCTCCTATTTTCGCTTTTAGTTGTCCCTTAGTTCCCCAAATTCTCATTTAATGAGTGTCTCCTAATTAKATATTAATTAGAGTTTGATTAGAAGTCTTCTTTTAGTTAGATTTAGTAGTAGTTTGACTCAAGATACTATTCTATGTGTACAACTATTCTCTCAAGTTATTATTTCTTTCTATTTTAAAAAGATCTTTTATTAATTTCATGCACACGTGTACATTTTATCCAACCTTKAAATGTGTATTCCTCATTTTTCTAGAGTTTTATTTTATCTAAAATATTTTAACTTATGTCATAATTCATTTCATCCTTTATTTAAATTTAGACTTAGGCTTAGATTCTTGTTAGGCTTCTAAATTATAATTTACTCTTTAATTAATTATTTTATTCTAACAAGGTCTAACCATTACAATGTTTTCTATGCCACCTAGATTTATTGACTCATGTTTTTATTATGCGGCATTCCCTTCAAGACACACCTCCGTGCTCCAAGGGTACCACTCGTCGTAGACTAGTTTTGGAAGTTTTTTTTACTCTTAGAGTCAACACTCCATTCGGTTGACCTTGTGAGAGACTAAGAGTTTTTAAGGAATAAGGATTCCTCCTTATTGCATGCCCCTTATAAATCTTCAGGAGTGACAGTCTCAGTCCTCCCTCATGACATCGTGAACCTCTCAAACTAGGTAATTGTTAACCTATAGTTCATGCCACAACGAGAGTGCTAGTAGGTTGTGACAGGGATGCTTCCACACCTCTCCCTCAAATGTTTGGTTTATGTTCATCACCCCTTTACTCCTTATGTGAGATGGATTAGCAAGCATCATCAAGCCTGCATCCACTAACAAAAAAACTTTAATAATCCATATACATAAATCATAATGTAATAAATCATATGTCACATGTGTGTAAAATGAAATACTCAAACAAATATAATCCACTCCTTGACTCAATCTAGAGTCCAAGGAAGTCCATTGATGCCATCAACACCTGTCATGTGTCTTGTAAACTTAGGAAAAATTTTCAATAATATCTGGCAATACATATACATCGAAATAGCAATAAGTCACAATACATCATCATCATCATATGCAACTCATAATTGAAACAAAATCATAATGCACCATAACCAGATCACTTGCATGCAAGTGTCCTCAAAGAATAAGTAAATATAAGTGTTCTCAGTAGAACATGATGTTACATATATCTTTCTTCCATCTCCTCAAAATTTCAGGGTCCGAAACTTCTCAGAACATAAGTTATAGAGAAATGTAAAACCTTCTTGAATTTTATCCTATTCTGGAGAGCGAACTTGTACAACATGTCATGTGATTAATATTTGATATCTGATTTTGAAACTCACACAAAAGATACTATAGAATGTATTATTTCCAATGCAATTGGTATCACAGAATTTGGATTCTCTATGAAGAATTTATGATTGTTTTACCCAGAACACCTCTTTGACACTAGTTTCAGGACTAGTAAAAAACTCTATTTTTCACAAAGTGTATCTCCAAAAATACAACAACCCAGAATCTAAATTTTTTTCCACAAGTACCTTGACATGTATTCTCGACCTCCTTGAATTTTTTCTATGAGAATTATTCTAGAAAACATGTTATAGTGACACTGGTAAGATGACCTTTAAATAACAACATACCTTAGATCACATCATTACAAGACTTCATCCTCCCTTGTAATTTCTCCCTTCTTCACTTTCCCTCTGAAATTCACCTCAAATATCCTTGCTTACATCATACAAGAATCACTTGCTCACTTATATAGATATTCAATGAACTTGTGTATGTACAAATGAGAGGATATTGATGTGTATTTATACTTTTCCAAGTGACTTATTTTCCTCACTTTATGGACGACCTATATTTTCTTGTTATAATTACATTATACCCTTTAATTAATGACTTGTAACATCTTTTTGTAACCATTTAGGGGCTTCTTAACCAATCTTCGGGGATTCCAATTTCATGACCTCATAAATCCTCGATCATGGGGAACTACATGACGTACCACCTGTCATTGGAAATGGAATGACAAAGACTATTCATCTATGGGGATTTTGTATACACTTGAAGTATTCTTCAACCTCATTTTCTTCCGTCAACTTTAGGCCTCATGACCACACCTTTGAGTTTATTGTAGACTTCTTCAAAGCGGCTTCCCGTAAGACCCATGCTTAAAGCTACGCCATAAGATGACTACTTTTTAGACTTCTTCAATTATACCCAATACTTCTAGAGACTTCTAGACTTCCTCTAACGATGACATCAATGAAAATCAATTTTCCAAAAGAAACTAACTAATTAGAAAGAAAGATTGAGATGTCTAATGTGAAAATGAAAAAGAGAAATACAAAAGTATCCCCATACTAATTAAAAAATAATATCTAAAAATTGAAAAGGTCATAAATACATTCCACTATAACTTAGTATGGTAAATACTACATCTCCATTAACACTAAATACAAACTAACATTAGTGGTATTAGGACATGGAAACTAACTAATTAGATATTTACATGAGAGAGTTGAATGGTTAGTTATATTCAAGTGGAGTTATAATAAATTTCCTTACATGTCTGATTGAAAAAGACAGGGAGATGGAGGAATTTTCCTTACATGTCTGATTGAAAAATCCAATTTGGAACTGAGAATTTTCACAACCAACCATGGGTCCCTATTAAGGGATTTCTTTGCCTATTTATGAGTTGTAAATTTTTTTGACGAGAGAAAGGCATTTTATTCCTAGACTCACTACGAAATTACACAAAGATTCCAGTGGCAACCAAAACAATATTTCCTCCATCATATTGACATAAAGCTCCATCAAATCACAACAGTTATTCAGGTCACCCATTTTACTTCACCCTTTCTTAATAGAACATAAGATGAAAGATGATCAGAGTCCATTGTATGCGTTAACTATAAATAGATTGAGGTATTTGTTAAACCATATTATAAAAATTAGTAATGCTTTATGCATTGAAACTTTTATATATAAGAAATTAATAATGCCTTGTACTGAAACTATTATATATAAAAAAATTTCTTCAGCCTTTTTAAACCAAACAAGCATCTAGAGCAAGAAAAAATTATTTTCAGAACTTGCAACAACATGGGCTACATTTCTCCGTATGAAGCTATAATTTCATGATTGAAGCTACTTCAATCTGGATCTGCATAGCTCTATGTCAGTTTCATAATAGTTGTGAGGAAAAGAACCAAGTAAAAACCTTAGATGTATGATCATGAGTGTTGGAATTATGATAACAATTAACTATGGTATTAATACAAATTTATTTATAGTAAATATTATTTGGTAATTTGTATAAGGAGGTAACCAAATCAAGTTATTGAACTGATGTAATGATTTACCCCATGATTTACCCTATATTGTATTGAGGCATTTGTAACTTATAAACCTATTTGAATAATAAGTTCTTATACCTTACAATGTTTGCTTGTGTCATACTTAAAATCTCTATGAACTGTGAATGTGTGCTTTTTTAGTTTATATCTAGTGTTGCGCTTTATATATTTTTCTCTTTCAAATCCCAAAAGTGGTATTAGAGAAGATGAATTCCAAAAGTGGTATTAGAGTGAATGTGAAGGAGGTGATTGAGAAGTATATCAAAKATTGGTTGTTGGTTTCTTGGGTGAGTTGAGATCCCCAAGAGAGGGAGAGGCCGAGAGGTAGATATTTCCCACTTGCAGAGAGATGAGGAAGAATCCAGTAAAGGGTTGTTTGCTTGGATTGATCTGTAAAGAGTCGCCCCATTTTTTCTAGAAGAGACACTAACACTTTGAAAACCCTTGTGAAGGCAATGGAGATTGGAAAAGGTGAAGGTAAGAAGTTAAAAAAAAATCTATAAATATATGTTTGCCCCTTTATTTTTTTAAGAGAAATATATATATATATATATAAAGATCGAGTTAGTTTGAAGTTTTTTTGGAAAAATATATATATTTTTATTTATTATGAAGTCTACAAAGCTAATTTCAAAGTACATGTGGTGGATTTCACATTCTCTCTTTTTGTGAATATATATATATATATATATATATATATATATATATATATATATATATAATGCTAAATTGGAGGTTGAAAAAAAATAATGGTAAAATTAACTTCTAATTGTGGAAACTTAAAATGAGATATTTGTTAGAATGCATACCCTTGGTAAATCATCAACAAAATCTAGAGGTAGGGCATGCTGGATTGTTTTGGTAGCCTCTGATATGGTGCATATGGATTGCATGAAATGAAACCTATTCAAAAGTTTGGTGAACTCCATTGTAAATGGGCCTCGAAGTGAGCGATGAATTCTTACTTGACCAACTTGACGAGATCAGATCAAGTGGATGTTCATGTCAAAGTGGAGCATTGAGACTATCGTAAGGTACCTTGAGGTGAGCAACACAAGTTCACTTAGGCTAGCTTGGCTAGATTCGGTCAAAGAAGTGTATTTATGTTGGTTATAGTGATAGAGATAAGGGATGGAGATTGTGGGATCCTACTTCCCACAAAGTAATCATTAACGGAGATGTGTACAATTATAAGTTTTACACGATCATAAAGAGAGATTTGTTGGTGAACTCAAGAAATCATTGTAAGGCCTAAGGTAATGAGGGAGTGGTATAAGATGGAAATGGTACAACATCTTTTATTTCTTCATGGTGAGCCCAAATATTTTTAAGAGGTGAGTATGATCATTGTGTTTATTGGCATATTCCTTATCTTGATGTGATATGTTGATGATATTCTTGTTGCAATCCAAAGTATGGTTAAGATCAACAAGTTAAAGTTTAAGTTGGCCAAGATGTTTCAAATGAAGGATCTATGAGTAATAAAAAAAATCTTAGGCATACAAATACAAATAGATGGGAAAAATGGTAAGTTGTGTGGTTATCACAACAAAACTATATGAAGAATATATTGATGATGCTCAATATCAACATTATGAGATCGGTAAATATCTCTTTAGCTTTCCATTGTAAGATTTCCTCAAGTTGTCCTGGTAGTACAGAAGAAAAAGTTATGTCTTGTGTACCACATGCTAATATAGTAGGAAGATTGATGTTTGTGATGAAATTTTCAATTATTTCACATGCAGTTGTTGTTGTCAATGGACACATGGAAAAACCAGGTGAAGACCATGATAATGAGTGCTTCAGTATCTTATAAGCACAAAAGCACAAGTATCACCTGCAGTGGTTGCATGATTTAGTTTGTGGTTATGTTGATTCATGATATTTGGACAAGAGGATACCCACCTCATGTTATGTCTCACATGAATTCAAGGATCTATTGGGTAAGTTTCAACAAGTACGGGATATGGTGTTTTGTGTTGGTCAAAGCGTTGTGCATTTGAATAACTATCCAGCGTATCAAAATGAGACAAAGCATAATTTTAAAGGATAGGTTACTGATGGAGGTGGAGGGGTCCATACTGGAACAGACTATGTAGACATGTTCATGAAACCAACATTATTAGAGAAGCTGCAGTGGTGTCTAGCTTCTCTTGGCTTGCAAAAGAGGTGATGACTGGGCTTTGGAAAGGTATTGTGTCAATTGTTGTCAAGGTGGAGATTGTTGGAATTACGACAACAATTAGCTATGGTAATAATACAAATTTACTTATGGTAAATATTTGGTAGTTCATATAACACAGGAAATTCGTGAACTGGTGTAACCAAAGATTTTTTTTGAATTGATGTAATAATCTAACCTATGTTGTATATATCCATGAAGTGTGAAGAGGCATTTGTAACTTATAAACCTATTTAATAATAAGTTATCAATACCTTGTCTTGTGGATGTTTCCTTGACGAAGTGTCACGGTTTTACCACATAAAATCTTTATGTCTTATGAATGTGTTATTTCTTAGTTTATTTCTAGTGTTGTGATTTATATATTTTTCTCTTTCAAATCCCAACAATGAGGTAAGGTTGTAGAGAGCTACAAGTTTCAGAAGAATATGAGGACAAAATCTACCATGTATCTTATTTTTGAATCCTTGCTCTACTCTTCTTTGGGAAGGTATTAAGATCTTTTAATACTTCCTTATTATCCTTATTCCAAAGATAGATAATTTCGCTATCTTTGAGAACTTTAGGCATATTTATCATAGCCAAGAGGATGAAAGGAATTCTCTTTCATTAGATTTGGATTAAATGAGCACTTTGGATTTATGAAAGGGAGGAAAATTCACAAGGAAATTGGGTTAACAAAGGAGGGAGTCTACTCAATAAAGTCTAGGATCCTAAAATACATATCCCTGAAGGTGCACCTTTCCAAAGATTTGAGAGGGTTATTTGGATTTTCATTAGACTCATCATTTTTCATCTTGGTCTCTGCGATGGCTTTGTTACTTTGGTAATGACTTGTATTAGCTCATTTTATTTTACAATCATAATCAATGGTGTTGCCTCTTCATTTTTTATGTCTAAAATAAGAATTAGACAAGGACATCCTCTCTCCCTCTTGTTCCTCATTGTTGAATGAGGTATTAGTATATCTATTAAATTGGAAACATCAAAGGTATAAATGTTGGTACTTCCTACTATGTCACCCAATTACTCATTGAGAAATTTTAATCTTCTATGAAGGAACAAGAATGATGTTATAAAATCTTAGAGAGATCATCAATCTCTTCTTTGAAATAATAGTTATGAAGCCTAACATTAACAAGTCAACAATCTTCGGACTCTCAGAGAACAATTTTGTTTTTTGTTTTCCCTAGTATTTCATTTTTAGATACTCGCAACAAATGAGGACTCAAAATACCTCATATTTCATTTGAAAGAAAGCTGGTATCAATAGCCAAGGTAAAGGAAAAACTCAAAACATCATGGAATTGATGGATCTCCATAGGAGGGTGATTGGTTCTTGTCAAATTGGTCCCATGAGCCACCCCTTTATATTAGATTTCCTTAGCATGGATTCTAAAAGGAGAACAAGAAAAATAAGATAGTTAATAGATTCAAGCTGATATCGTCTAGGGAGGTAAAAAGAAAGGAATGACTCTAGCCTCTTGGAAAAAATTTGATGTACTGAAATCTTAATGTGGATGGGGCCTTAAGAACACATCCCTTTTCTCAAAGGCCCTTGTAGCCAAAAATGTATGGAGACTTATACAAGGCTCTAAGTTGTAATGTTCACTTATCATATGGATACGTAGAACAAATCCTCTCTTATATGGATGTCTACAAAAAGGTTTGATTCTAAAACCGAGTCTAAAGATTTACATTGTCATTTAAAACACTCTCAAACTCCTCCAAAGAAATGAAGTATGGCTTCGTGTTTATGATTTTTATTTTTAATTTATAATATACATATAACCTTTAAAAGGATTGCATTTGAAATTACAAAGTATAATTTTTTTTTTTTCTATTGAAGTTACAACTTATTTATTTGGTAGTTTGCTAACTTTTTAACATCGTAAAAAACTGAAACATCAAAATTTTATTTAAAATAATTTTTATTTGAAATGTATATTTAGTTTACTCTTGTCAATTGAAATACAATTTTTTTTACAAATTTTCTTCATAGAAGAATTGAATGAAAATATATCTTTTTTTTACAAATTTTCTTCATAGAAGAATTGAATGAAAATATATCTTTCAACATACAATGAAAAAAAAAACCATTCAACTCATCAAGACTGAACTTTGTTAGTGCTTACCATATCTCCACAAAGTAATATAAAAGCCTAACAAGGTGATATATCCACTTATCTCCACACAGTAATATAAAAGCCTCACAAGGTGATATATCCACTTATCTCCACTTATCTAATTTTTATTGTTCTTTATATGCATATTATTGTCCAAATATAAAAGGTTGATTTGGACATGAAATATATGCATTAGTTGCTAGAGTATCGTTGGGATTCTCTTACACCATGAGTAGGGACTAGGGAGCCTCGTGTTGACCTTTTCCCACTCCAATTAGTTTCAACAATATGATGGGAGGTCGCGGCACAAAGTTGTCCAATTTGTTTAGGAAAAGTGAGAGTGTCACATTGACTAGCCTCATATCCCTCCTCCATGGGCCCTGAGCCTCATATCCCTCCTCCATGGGCCCTGAATGATAAGTTCTTAACACTCATCCTTACTATATTAGATATGGAGAATCCACATGTCAATGTTAATCCAATTAATGATGGTTGGGGTCCCATTGTCCCATGCTATGAGCTAGCTAATGATGGCTGCAACCTACACCTAATGACAAAGATGACCCTCCTTCAGATACAGGTCCAGTCTTGGCTACAACATAAGTAATGTTTTTGGATATGTGTGAACTCTTCTTTCCATTAATGGAACGACTTTATGGTTATGTTTTTGTACCAAGTGGTTTTTAAAAAAAATGGTTTTTTATTGTATGTGTGAGTCACAATTTTGAAAAGATTTATGCTCCTTGGTAGTTTTGATGGCTATTAGGGATTTTTAAGACAAACTTTATCATCTTGTGGTCGCTTACAGACAACATGTTTTTTTTTGTACAAAATTCCAATATATAACTAATTTTATTAAAGTTAAAGGAAGCATTCAAAAAAATACTACAGATATGAACATTTTGTAGAACTCTCAACCAATGGAGCCTTACCCTTATATTCCCTAGTTGATGCTTGAACCTCCTTAGGATATTCATCCATAGTCTATACAACTTGTATCAACTGTATATTCATAATTTTAGATAAAAATATTAGACATTGTTTTATATCATGGTCTTGTTGGCAGCCAACCCAATTTTTTTTTGATTACTCTCGAAAGCTGCCTACACCCCTTGCGGTATCATGACAAATCATTGTCGCATTTTGTTAATGGACATGTTTCTCGTTTTCTTCAACCATTACAATTCAATTTCGACTCAGTTTTCACAATTGCAAATGTGAAAACACCTATCTCGTTGATTATACTGTCGTCATCTTTTTTATTTGTTGGTTGATATTTGATCACTGGTTTATCATATGATTGGTAAAGGTTTGTCAAACTTATGTTCTTAATCTTTGTCTTACCTTGATTACGCAGTTGCATGTATTCCACCATTAAACCTTTGGGCATGAAAGTTATTGGTTCTATTTATTGAAAGTTATAACATACTTGCGCATATTGTTTTATTCTTGTTATAGTTTTCATTTGATTATCATATAAAAACATTGCATTGTATGGCTCTAAGGTTTTGGAATACAAACGTAAGGTTTTGGAATGCAAACGCATGTGATATATACCAACTATTATGGAAAATTCGTAAAAAGGTATGATAACTATGGTTTTGATGGCGCATAAGTTGATCTTATTCGATCTTGGGAGATCGATTCTTTGCATACTATGCTTGCAAAGCAAATTACATGATGAGTATGAAACCCCGA
>JASDQU010297239.1:0-14080 GCA_032191745.1 Picea mariana | reverse complement strand
TTATTTTCCAAGAGTTTCATCTTCCTTCATCTTCAGTTGTTTGAACTGTATTTTGTAGGTTTGAATCTTGGTGTCCTTTACCTTCTCATTACCTTCATAACTGCTAATGAGTTTGTCCCACATTTCTTTGGCAATTCCTAGGTGCATAACTTTTACGAATTCTGCTTCTGCAAGTCCACTCAAGATAGCATTCATAGCCTTAGTGTTGAAGCTAAATTCTAGCTTGTCATCCTTATTAGCTAGTACAACTAGCTTTACATAACCAGTATCTACCACATCCTAGACATCTACACCTAAAGCCACTATGTAGGTTCTCATTCTAACTTTCCAGAAGGCAAAGTTTGTTCCATTGAACAGAGGGGCCTTATTGGTTGAATTTCCTTCATGGCTTGACATGTTTAAGCTCTAGGATATCCCCTTAGACAAAAGCGACCGGCTCTAATACCAATTGTTGGACAACTGAGAGGGGGGGGGTGAATCATTTGTTTATCGAGCTTGAACAATTATACTTATTTTTAATTCTTTACAAAGCACTCAATGACAATCACAATGATGCAGGGCAATAAGAAATAGCATATTCAACATCAGTCACACATATGCGATACACAGAGAGATTTTCTTGAGGAAACCCATATAGGGTAAAACCCTCTGAGGACACCAGTCCTCCCTAGCACCTCCCAACCACCCTGAAATATAAATTCTTTGTTACTAACACTTATTACAGCGATATAAAGTTCTTCTATGGCTTACCAGCCTTGTCGTTGTTCTGTTACACTGCTATGCTCTGTCTGCATCAGTGTCTTCCGTGCACCCCTTGCACTTTCTGTTCTTCTACCTTTTATTCTCTCTGCACCATGTCCCTTCAATGCATCATTCCTCTTCTATGCATTACTGTTGCTGCGCTCTACCTCCTTCCTCACACCTCAATCAAACCCAACAACAACAACACCCATCTCTTCTTTGTTCTCCATTCTTATATCCTCTGTACCTTCTGCATACGTTATGCGCAATGCTTCTGCATGTCTTCACAGTGAGTGCTCTGTCTGATCATCATTATGAATTCTCAGCTTCTCTGGCGGTTTCACTCACGCATTCATCATCACTGGGTGTTTTTTCTAGATTTCTCAGCTTCTCTGGTAGTTGAGACTCATTGTCTTCTATGTCTTAGATGAGCTTATCCTTTCTGTTTTTAGCTATAGACTTCATTCCACTTCCATCTGTTAATCACCTATATCAATAGTCCTCATTCCACTGGAAGATGCCTTGAGACTCTTCATCTTCTCTGGCGTTCACACTGAGGCCTCTTCGAGTCCTCTGGCAGAGACCATCATTTGTTTTCTATCTGTTACACTAAGAAGTGTAATAGTAGCCCTGCGATCTTATTCAACTTCACCTGTACCGTTGGATTGAATTCATAGAATCTTGCGTTTATTTTACCATTTCATACTTTGGCATTCCGGGATCCCTGTGGTGGAGGAATTTAGTACTCTCCATTTCCCGACCCCCGAAAACTCCAAAAAGGAGCTTAACTCCTTCCCCTAGCTTCTACCGATGTGACCAAGGGCTGTGACCTCTTGCTGAGCCTAACCGTGTTTCGCATTTCAACTTTTCGGCAATTCGACATTCCTATGATGAAGGGTATTGAGCCTTGATCCCTCCATATCCCGATAAATGAAACCCTGAAAGGGAGTCAGATCAACGATCTACAATCTCCCTTTGATCAACGATTCATATTAGATTGTGGTTTCGCATTTCACGATTTCGGCGTTTTTCCCTTTCGAGTCATTGAGACTCACAATGGTCCCTTTCGGCATTTCAGAGTTTGGGAAATTGTGATGGTGGAGTTTTTTCTTGCTATGTAGAACTCCGAAATAGAAAGTTTCGATGTGATGTGGGCCTGCTGACATCACACGTGGATTGACACGTGTCGAATAGCTGCCACGTGTCACTCTGATTCGTGACTTACATGTGCCTAAAATGTTGAATTAGCTTGACACTTGTCATTGCCTAATTGTGCCATGTGTCCTTAGCTAACATGGTTTGTTGATGTGTCTGTTTCGAGATTTTGCATTTCATCACTTCGGGACTCCTTATGATGAGAGTATATGACTTCTCCATCTCCCAGTAACCCAAATCCCGATATGATGTGCCTGCTTCTGTAATTTTGGCGTTTCGCTTTTCATCACTTCAGGACTCTTGATGTTCAGAGTCTCTGACTTCTCCATCTCCTGGTATCCAAAATCTCGGTATCCATTACTTCAAGTGATGCGCCTGTTTCGGGTTTTCAGGATTTTGCATTTCGGCACTTCGAGACTCTTGATGTTGAGAGTTCTTGACCTCTCCATATCCCGGTATCCAAAATCCCGGTAGAGAGTCTTTGTCACTTCGCGATTTCTCATTTCGGTTTTTTGTGACTCTGGGTTTCCCGACGATGAAGAGTCTTGACTCTTCCAACTCCCGGTACCCGAAACTCTTCGTTTAAGTGCCTATTTTCGAGATTTCGGGATTCTAGAACTCCTGTGTTGAAGGGTCCCACCACTCAATTTCCCGGTATCCGAAACTCCGAAGTGAAGTCGGACCAACACTTCTGATCTTTCCTGTTTCGAGATTTTGAGGGCCTGCTTCTCCTAGCACTTTAACAAACGTGTAGGTTCTCCTGGATCTGACGATCATTGTTGCTTCTCCTCCCATGCTCACGCATCTTCCTTACTTAGAAGAATTTCAAAGTGTCAAAGGCCTCGACCTTTGATCCTCTTGAGATCCTGAGTACGTCATCTCTCTTGAGCTTACTTTGTTCCTGTTTTTCCATCGATGCACACTCTGATCTTTCCATCAATGACAAGAATACTCTACCTGTAAAACATGCCAACAATTTTGTTTAGTGGCAGTACGGCTGCCGTTAGAACAAAACTCGCGGGTGATTGGTAAAATCATCACCGCCAGAGTTAATGGATCCATGGGAGGATGTTAGACCATGTCGCAAGTCCTGAAGGAGGTGTTGAACACCAATTCAACAATCTCCCCCTCAACACCAACTGAGGGCTCTCAGCACCAACTGATATACTTGACACCAATCGAGTGGACTCGAACTCGTAACCTTCTGCTCTAATACCAGTTTGGTGGCAGTACGGCTGCCGTTAGACCAAAACCCACAGGTGATTGGTAAACTCATCACCGCCAGAGTTAATGGATCCATGGGAGGTTTTTATACCATTTCATGAGTCCCGAAGGAGGTGTTGAACACCAATTCAACACTATAGTCTCAGAGGCAACATATGCAACCTTCCATGTAGAGAAGTTATGTTTTAATGTCTCTTCGTTTTCATCGATCGGAACGTACAACAACATTTTTTCTCTACAATAGTTTTCATAGTCAAAATGTTTATTGTATTTGACAAGCCATATCACAGAGGTTTTTTTTCTTTTTGATATGGGCGCATCATTTTTTTTGCAATGCGATATGAATTCTGCTAAGCAGATATGCCTAATAGGAGATGGATGCTGAAGGTAACAATCAACAATAAAGAGACATAGCACGTCTTCTGAATTGTCAGGCTCTTGTTCTAGCAAAACCGGTGGTTTAAGCACAAATGTGCATTTTTCAAGTGGAGATGTGTTTATGAAGACACGTTTTCTTGAACTACAAGTGAGGGGCAGGGAAAGTGCAATGCGAACTTCTTGTTGAGCAGACATTTGTTGAGGATTAAGCAATGTGTTGCCAAGTGTGTGTATCATTTGTATGGAATCAATATGACTTCTTTCATGTTCTTTGTGTATTCTTCTGAATGCACTTATCATATATTTGTCAACCTTTGTCATATACGAGGTACAGTAGGATGTTGCAACATATGCATTGAGCATGTACTGCGCATCTGTATTTGCTTTCCACATAACTGGCATGTCCTTGGAGAAACTATTGTTCCAAATATGGGGAAGTTTTCGTTTAAGGAAAACTATTGGTTTCTTAAGCATACATTTATGGCTTTGATGTACTCATCTTCTGATAGATTTAGCTCTATCAAGAACGCATCAAATCTCATTTGCTCGTCAAATTCTCCTTGTTCTAGAAATGTGAACAAGGATTTAGATTTCTTAACAACAACATTGCCCTCTAAACTAAGTGGATCTATGATTATTGTAGCTCTCATTGGCGGCACGGGAAAGTTATATCTGCAATGCGAGTTTTTTTGTTTTCTACAACTTATTGTATGGAAATGTCTATGAACTTTGGCAAGTTCTGGATCCAAATGATCTGTGTTGCATGTTATGTATTTCTCCACAAATTGTTTGATCTCTGAGTTGTTTTTAGCTTCATAGACCGGTGCACCCTCTATCCACAACAGTGCGTGGTCATGTTCATTTCCTCGATTTTGGAATTCAGTCACAAAAAAGTAGTCTGATATTTTTCCGAAAAAAATTTCATCATGGCATATCAATTGTCTCAAAGCATTTATTCTATGTCTGTAGTAGCGAGTACATGTCACTGGGTCTTTTCTTATGAGTTAGTCAATGTGATTTTTTTCCAATGTATCGGTTTGTTTTTTACGTTTCCTGTTTCTATGCAGGTCAGATACGACAGCTACCAATGCATCCCAACAATGATATTCACTTGTAAATGTGATGAAAAATATTGGTAGGCCCAATTGTCAGATCATTGCAAAAATAGTTTTTTTGTTTTGTTGCAAATATTAAGAAGAGGGGCGAATGTTTTTGAAATCTATGTATCCAATATCATATTTCAGAATTTTTTCTAGGTTTACTTTGTACTTGAAATCCTTGTCCAACAAATTTCTTCCCTGTAACTAGCCTTTTCTTATTTGGACCCACATGTAGGAGAGAAATTGCTCTATTATTATGCACATTGTTTTCAAAAACAAATTTGTTATGTGATAGGAGAAGTCGCCACTTGAATGTAGTAGCTCCCATCGGACTATTTTATGATAACTGAATCGTTTTGTAATGTCAATGGCACGTACGTGGATATCCATAGAAGAGTTTTGGAAAGTTCATTTCCTCAGCGAATTTGTCCTTGAATATTCCAAGTGGATGTTGCCCCTTAGCAGGTGCAATTTTGACAATCTTGTCTTGCAAGTCACGAATGCACTGTGAATCAGTGAATCCATGCACCAATGTCTCAACAGGTGTTTCATTCTTCGATTCATCACTTGTATCAAATTCACTAGCATTTTCAAGAGTCTCTGCAGAGTTGGCATCCTCTTCTGCAAGAACACTGTTCCACTTCTCATTTATACAAATGTTATGTGCTTTGTACAGGGCCCTGGAACATAATTCCTTTAATGATTTCATAACAACATGCAAACAAATTTTTCCTGTCTAATATGCATTTTCATATCGCAAGCATCTTTTCAGAGCCACAACAATTTTCATTGTATTGCTAATGAATTGTGGAAAGGATTTTTGCACAACATCTAGCTGAACAAGCACATTCATAATTGATCATGTTAAGCCCATCTGGGGTCATTTATAGCCCCAAGGCCTGATTTGTGCAAATGAAATTCATAGAGACACAAGTCTCTCCTCAAGTTCCGTAAGTGCACTTACATCTGGTAGTGGTGTATAACATCTTATTTTCTCAGGGGTTTCAAATTGTGGCAGTTTTCCATTTTCAAGCGACTGTTTGCATAGAAGACAATTTTTTCCACTGGAAAATGGTTTATCGTGCGCTGTCAAGCGGAGGTATTCTGCTTGCAAATCAGGCGTGAAAGACTTACTATTTTTTGAGAAATTCAATTGTTCACAAATTGCACATGCAATGGAAGGAATGTCTTTAATTTTTTTCATGTACGTCTGTCTTGCATTTTTCTTTCGCAGGGAAGTATGAGTAGAAAGTGTTTGTTGTTTTTCATTGGTAGTAGTGCATGGTGTTGCTTCTAGGCCACAAAATGTGATAGTTGCATGACCATTCTAGGATATGTGACCGTACTTGTTTCTATTCTATTGTGCACGAACAAACTTCTTTAGATTGTGATATGTGAGTTTCTCTCTAAAAGGAAGTGTAGCAATGTATTTTTTTCTCTCGTGCATGACCTTTTTCAAGTTGTGGTAACTTACTCTACATTTCTTGTCCAAGGGCACGATGACCTGATGACAACTGGGGTGAATTTCACTCTGATTCAAGCTGTCATAACTTAGTGTACGTTTTTTGTTTAAGGGGTGTATGGCCTCATCACAACTGGGATGAATTTTACGCATACATTTTTTCAAGTTGTGATAACTTACTCTACATTATTTGTTTAAGACCTGTATGCAAGGATGATTTTAAGGATGGAAATTTATTTTAAAATGTAGAAACCTTAGCGATATTTCTAATCATTCATATTCCAACTATAAAATGTTTGGTGATATCTTTGTAAAAATATTCAAATTTCTAAGGATTCTATATAGTTTGTATAAAATTTTAGCGATTTTGAAGGTAAAATAATTTCATCCTATAGAATTTGGGCGAATCATTTTTAGAATAGCGAATCTTTTTTTGGGAAAAACCATGGAAAATTAGCCCATGAGCGAAATTTAGCCCCTAAAATCATCCTTGCCTGTATGGCCTCATCACAACTGTGATGAATTTCACACATGGATTTTTTTTTCAAGTCCTATATGGCCATATCGCAACCGGGAGGGGTTTCATTCTCACTAAAAGCATGCGACGCGTATACAGATTCGATGTGGTTTTGCTAGCATGGAAATTCAAACCTGAACCACTGATATGTCCAAGCAAAGGTTCATAATGGATATGTGTTGTATATGTTTTCAATGAGAGGATGTCAATTGGTCGATCGTAATTTGAATCAATAGACCAAGAATGGGCAGTTCCATCTGGCAAGGCCGACCAGACCTGGATATTTACTCTGAACATGATAGACAACCATTGCAAACAAAATCTGCAACCCTCCACATTCCCTTTTTCATATGGCAATGCCATGTTTACAAGGTATTCTTGCCAACTTCCAATTGCCAACATATTTTGTAGGAGATATGGTGAAAGGTGCTCATGCAAACATCTAAAATCCTATTGGTTGCCCCCTATAATTGCATTGAAAAAGGACCGTACAGTGTAAATCCGTAGCGACTGCACATCAAACTCTGTTGCTACCAAACAAAAAATTGCATTGAACAAACTATCTCCATAACTAGACACAAAAGTTGTTGCTAGCTGTAAACCATGGCAGTCTATGCAATGCATAATCCGTTTCCACTGCGATTCAAGGTCTTTGCAAATGAGGGACAAGTAAATATGAGCTTCTTCAACATTGCATATGGACATTTTTCTGTACAGTAGTGGTTCATAATGACCACTAACAGCATTGGCATCATGGAGCAAGATGCAATATGGATTGTCAGATGCAGTTTTGTTGAATAGTAGCTATCTTGTTTTTCTTGTCAATGACCATATTCCAATTGATATATTGATCCAGTTAGACAGCCACCGTATACAAAATGTATCTCCCCAAAGTTCCCTCTTATGTGCAGGAAAAATTGGAGATGTAGACAACCACATCTTTGAAAAATACGTTTGGACATCATGTATTCCATGCAACTACCGAAGAAAATTAGATTCCAGTTCGTATTCGTATGACTCCAATGCCTCAACATCGCCATTTTTTAAATAGCCCAAGAAATAATCTATCAATTCATTGCGCAGGTCAGTTGAGGAATATCGGAAATGCAGTAGAACCTGAAATGCATCGAAAAGGCAATCCCCTACAGTATACGAGAATGCATCCAATCTAAAAATCCCATTGCTATGCAAAACCTCATCAATGTTGTCATGTATAATGGAGTGTGTATCTATTTCATACGACTCAACATCTATTACTTCTTTCATCTTTTGAACTATCCTTTTGAAGTTGTTTGTTAGATACTTTCAGTTTGCATGAAAACAAAGAAAAGGGGAAAAAAAGAATAAAAGTACGAAAAAAAAAGGAAAGCAAAATAGGAAAACTACAAGCATGGAACTGGGTACCAATCCCCATATGTATCTTTCAACCTTATTCTTGTCAACTTCAATCCCCCCTAGTCCCCATAGTAGATGAGAAGAAAAAAAACCCACACTGGAAAGCGAACCAAACAAAAAGAAACAACGCAAATAAATAACACCATAAATTTACTCAGCAGAAAGATCGATTTGAACCTATTCATGGCATGCATCCTACAAGCTTCTCAGAGCCAGAAAAAAGTTCCGAAAAATACAAAGGATAGGACAAAGGAATAGTTGAACGCAGTTTTCCGACCCACAGAATAAAATAATCCCTTGCGTCTACACCCCGACCGATGGTTCCCTCTTTTGATAGCTCTGAACTACTTTTCGAAAACCCCTCTGCATTGCAATTTTTGAAATAGCTATCGACGTGGCAGCCAGCATATGAAGACGCATGGTTTCTAGGAAAAGAAATTAAGAGCACATAGAAAGATGGTCTGCAACAAAATTTTGAGGTAGGGACTCCCACCATTGAAAAATACCAACGAAACGATGGCACATAAACTTACCCGTCAATGAGGGATGACAATTGCTCAGCCCCAAAAACTGCAAACCGCAACAACAGGTCCAACTGCTTGCAAAGTTGAAGAACAACAAACCACTGACAACCATGAAGAGGTCCAAATGCAACTGTAGGACCTCAACTTTGCAAAGTTGAATTAAACAAGAACAAGGATCATGGAACGAACCAGTGAACAAGCATTGACCACTGAACCACTGATGTCGGCGGATAACAATTCAACACAATTTCACTGCAAACAACACCATCAAAAAAATGGAACGAAATTGTATTGTAACGCCTATGTACAATAAACATTTAAGACTGTCAGACTTGTTAGGTAAACACTTAAGACTGTCAGAACCGTCGAAGGGTGTAGTCCTGTGCAAACATTTAAGAAAAAATGCAACATGGCAGACCTCTTCTCTCGAAGCACGCAAGAATAAAGAAAAAATCACACATAGTAATATGCTAGAGAATGTATTCTAGTTATCAGAAAATGCTAAAGCAAACATTCGAACTAATGCTAGCATTAATCCACCTTCGACCAATGCATAAGAAAATATATGATTCAAAAATACCATATACGATGAAATACTTTGGATATGCCAACATATATAACATTGGGAATAGCGAAGTCGGAAATAAGACCTCCAATCCGTTGTCCAATGAGATCATGAAAAATAAGGTACTTTTTATTATATAAAAATCGGTGTTTTTAGTTCCCTGGTTCCAACAATAGATAATATGGAAAAAAATTGTGGTCAATGGACAATCTAATACAAGGTCAATGAATTATCAATCGCTATAGTCCCTCTATGCCTACGACAGGGACTAATAAGGGTGGCTACTTCATGTCTTTAAAAGTTGAAGTAGAATTGAACAAATGTAGGTGTTAGTAATTATTGACAATGTCACAAGTGTAAATGAAGTTTTCAAAACGTTCCTAAAATAAATAAATTGATGAATAAAAGATGTGGCATATTAGTCCTATCAATAACACTCCAAAGTATAACTAAACTAGAACACGTGAAGTATTTTCTTGGCTTGTAAGGAGGTTAGGGATCAAGCGTTATATCTCACCCAAGAGTATAAGGAGGTAAGAGGTAAAGAAAACTCCCTTTAGTGGGATAAGCTTCATTTGTATATTTAATGTGAACCTTGGGTTAGGTGAGAAGGGGTAATGTTACAGGAAAATCCACTTGCTCGATACTTGCTTGAGGTGAGATTACAACTATTAAGCATCACATGATACTAGCGTGGAGGTTTACAAGCCCGGATACTAGCTTTGGAGGGATGACTTATAGGGCTTACCAAAACAAGTAACCACTAATTTCTTCCTAGAATAGGATTATCCCTTTCAATTGGAAGGAGATATTTCCATATAAGGATATATTATTCCAAGGGGTATTTCCTCCATATAAGGAATTCGATTCTATGAGAGAAGAAGGAAGTTTATTCACCGAAGCCAATTTGTTGCACCTAATTCTCAGGACCCAAAGCAACTAGGGCAGGACCAAACTAACTAAAGGAAAAGAAGGTTTGAATTAGTGGATTAATGGTTAGAGGGTGAGTTGGTTAATGGGTAAATGGTGAGGGGGTTAGTAGATTAGTGGTTGGGGTTATTTTGGGTTATACGGGTTACATATTAAGGGTTTTATGGTAGTGTGTTGGAGTTAGTGGATTAGTGGATCATGTTTAACTTAAATTTAGGAGGTTAGTATGTTAGAAGCTAGGAGTTTAATGACTTGGTAATTAAATATAGCAAACAAATTAAGGAGTTGGTGAGTTATTTCTACTATTATTCATGAAAATGTATACCAATCATGTAACTTTTCACTATCCAACTATGCATATTTTTCACTACTTCCTCTAGAGTTATGAGGTTATATAAGTAATTCAAATTTGTATAATATGGTTAAATGTTTTTGGTTTTCACATCTAATTATATTATAAGCCTAAGTTCTCTCTCATAAGTATACCAGGAAATTGCAATATATTAGTTAACATTATTATTGAGAGGAATTTATTATTCATAATCAACATAATGTTCACATTATAAAAAATAATTTGAAAAGTGGATTAATTTGTAGTCAATGTGCTTTGACTTTTAAATAATTCTCAATTTTTTCACTTTCTGCCATAAAGTTTTCAAAAGTCTCCAAAAATTTATCTATTAAATTGATTATTCTTTAAATTGAAAAATAAATTTTAAACTTTCTAAATATAAATTCATATCTTGTGATTGGTTGTTAACTATGATTAAACAATTTTTATGGTTTTAAACTTAATTGTCATATTTTTAAAATTTATTTTAAAAATTAAAAATTAAAAAATCAAACAGTTTGTCATGTGTCCTTATTAATTATAGCCATCAATACTTATTTGTACACATGTCACATCTATTAATGTCACTTCTATTAATCATTTTAGATATTCCATAAATATAGTAACAAGAGTTTGAAATATTAAAATTAATTATTAATTTTAATATTTCAAACTCATATTCCAAGGGTTGTTATTTGTGCAATGATGATGACTCGATGCATAGTAATGAGCCTCAACACTTGGTGCTTGACACTTCTCTCAAGGTCGATGGATAATGTGAATTATCCTTTCCAAACAGGATGCATTTACCATAGAGAATTAATGCATGGTACGGAGGTGGTTACATTCACAAGGGATAGTATAGGAACCATGAACATAGACAACAATTGGTTGAAGGTTGTAGTTATTATGGAGATCATGTTTGGATTCACTAATTCACAGACACCCAGGTTGGATTGAAACATTAAAATTTGGAGAGGGATGGTGCCTCATTTCCTACTTCTCTTCGACACTCTTCTGGCCTAGTCTCACTCAGGTTGGATCTTCTGGCTCTTTTATATTTCTCCTCCCCATTAGCATGTCGGGGGAACGAGGTAGAGTGTGTCGAGGCAGTGGGGTCTTTATTGGTATTGGAAGGAAATATATAAGCCCCTCTTCGATGGAAATCGATGTTGAAAGCGATCAGTGATCACCAACCAATGCAAGAAGCAGATCTAGAGCAGGCAGATATCCAAAATGAAATTGAATCTTGGGGTTGTATTGTAGAATAAGAACTACCCACAAAGATGTTCAACAATCAATCTATTCCATCTCTAGATATCGCAATGCACTTTATTGAGGGCCAACTAGCCGCAACTAGGTCTCTGATTAATGGTGGTGGCACCACTCTCCGGGAATAAGGTGAGATCTCTCATGGGACAAAGGAGGAGGGTGACACAGTTCGGTTTTCTAATGACCATCTCTAACTGATGTTTGAAATGTGAAATGATGTGGAAGACTAAAGATTCTGGTAGAAAACTATGGAGTGCAAACTCGACCAACTACTTAACATGTACTCACATTCCAAGAATTATCATCAAAATATGGAAAGAGGCCAAGATGGAACCATATCCCCAGAGTGGCTGACCATAACCAACAACAAAAGAAAAGGCAAGCAGGCTGGTGACTGAATCTGGGCAATTTTTTCATGTTTTTATGTCTGTCTTCTCTAGTTAGCGTGGTCTACTTGCTAAATGTTATATATGGTCAATTATAGAAAACACAATGAGTTGACATTTCATTCAATATTTTGTCTTTGTGGTAGCATTAAGGATATGATGACCTCCTCTTCTTCTACTAAAAAGGCATCAATCTTAGAAGCAACAACCAAAGGTAAGCCAATTTCTTTTAAGGACATTCTTATTTATTCAAAACCAATTTTGGCCCGTACTAATCCTCCCTAGGGATCAACATTGTTGCTAACCCTTCCTTATGTGTGGAGAAGGAAAGGGTGTCATTATTTTTAAAATTTGACCTAGCATGGGTTAAGTCAGAAGAATATTATCATCTAGCACATGATATGATTTATAGAATAAATGACATTTGTTCAGCACTTAAAATTTCTAAACATGGGATACAATAGTAATACTAGGGCTCCTTCCTAAAAACTAATTTTGTAATCCATATGAATGTAAGAGAATGTTTCATTCTTGAATTTGTATTTGAATGGAACAAAGTTTCATAGGTAATTGGTAAAGGCCCCTACTTTATGGACAACTTTATCTTCTTTATGAAGTTGTGGCATTTGGGTTCTAACCCCCACATGAATCTTTTAACAAATGTCTTAATATGGATGAAATTTCCTAATCTCCCCATGGAATATTAGAGTACGAGTCTCCATATGCCATTAATGATACTCTGGGGGAGTATATTTCCCTAGTATTACCCTATCTTTAGAGACTAACTAAACTTGAATGTGTATTTATGTTAATATAAGCATAGGTCTTACTAACCAATGTGTCCTGGAGAGCATATATCAAATATGGAAAGAAATTTTGGATTACGTACACACTACCATTTTATGCAGACTTTTTGTTTTGATCATGGACATGTGGCACCCTCATACAAAATGGTAATGATTTCATAGACTATCAAAGGAATAAACAAGAAGCCTTCTTAGTGGAAATATTCTACAATGGAACCCCATTGGGGTGCAACAAAGACATTAATACAATCATGAATTTGGATTCAAATCCTTCTCTATAATCTCATTGTGGGAAGAATCTTCTAAGAAAGGTAAAAGGAGGCATGAGTTATGTTATTTGGATCAAGACAATAATCTAAGTTTTATGGCTCCATTCAACAAGGAAAATCATTTACTAGTGACAGAAATTCGAACAATCCTTACTTGACCGGTTGGTTAGACTACAATCAAGGAAAAGTAAAGGAAAGGGGCATAAATGCAGGAGTGTGATCTTCATTTCATAGTGGACACAAATACCTAATTAAGAAACCAAAACAATAAATACCTTATTTTGGAAAATATACAATAATCAGACACAATTGTGATTGTAATTAGATATTCAAACTCGAAAAAAAATAAAATTGAATCCTAAACTTAAATTCAAACCCTATAAAAGCCAAAAATCAAAATAAAAACCCTTAATAAAACAAAATAACATATGTTAATTCCCATTTTAATAAATACAATTCTTTGTGTTTTTATTTAAGCCCAAAAAAGCATTACTTTTATTTTATGTAGTACATTACTACTTAAAAGTGATGTTTAATCAACATTTTGTCATAGTTATATTTTATATTAATGATACTTAAACAACACATTAAAAATTTGAAAAGGTGTGGCTAGGTTTTTAAGTGGGAAGCATTACAAAGTTCAAACATTTTATGTGACAACAAAATAAATGTGAGTTTATTGATAAGTCACATCATTTTATGTGAGAACAAAATAAATGTGAGTTTATTGAGAAATCCACATCATTTATCAAGGTATCACATTAAGTGTAATGAATGAAAGTAATAGATATAGGTGACATGTCAAGTGAAATGGAAAAAATTATATGATGTTTTATATACAACACAAAGAAAAGTCTATGGAATCCTTGACAACTTCCAAGTAATATAGATTATATACAACGCATCAACAATTGATTCATTAAGAGTAAACATGTCATGAAGTGGGATTTAAATCCAAGTGAAGATAATATAAATAATTTTTCCTCACAAACACTCGAGCTATACCTAATTAATTCATTCTCTCT
>JASDQU010297236.1:1871-12967 GCA_032191745.1 Picea mariana | reverse complement strand
TTCTAGAACTAACGGTTCTGAACTCTCCTGATGACGCTGTGGGCCCGGGCCTTGGACACTCCCGGTGCCTTGTGCATCGGGAAATGACAGAGTTGTTCCTTGTGTTTCGAAGTAGCGATGGGTGAAAAGGTGAGGAGCCTAATCGCGCGTGCCAGGTGTCTCTTGTGGATGAACGGCTGAAGCTATTTCGTGATACTGCGGGCCCGACTCTGGGCTCTTTTAGCGCTTTCAGGGTTCGGGGTTTCGATATGTAGAACACCATGAAACTCTCACCCCTCGAACTCCCGAATGCCGAAACGCCGACGCGACTAGATCTCGTGCCACACGTCCTTTGGATGGACGACTGTTATCCTTCCCCACACATAATATGGGCGCTATCTATTGCATTAACTTGGGTGCAACTTCGCTAACTGTGATTTCCCGCTGACCTCCAATCTACTCTTATGAAAGGATCTGGACCGTCGACAACATAATTTCACCCACTTACTTGCCAGGAAACCCAAAAGATGAGATTTTCCTGTGTTGCACTCGGGCACTTCTTGTGCAACTTGCAGACTTAAATACTCTTGCGTCCAGGACAAGAAATGTTACTAACATGGTGAAAACAATGTTCTGAAAGGGTTCTTTATAACTTGTAATGCACATCTAAGTAGCAAGAGTATTCCATAAATCAGGTGTGTACGAGGATCTTTCCAAATCTGATCTTAACTTTTCTCGTTAATACGTGTCATTTCCATAATTAAATCTTATTTAGTAGGAAAGGTGCATTGATTAAAACATCGAGGGAATCACTAAACCAAATCCTTGAATAAGACCGTTATTGCGATCAAGATTTTGGATTATGAAAGATCRTGGTTTTTTCRAATTTTGAAGAGAAGGTGTTAAATGTATATTCCYTTGCACATGGGCCAATGTGCGGGTATTGTGTGTCAACCAATGAATAGTAATACAAACAGAGGTGGGACCTGTCGGGGTATTGGCATCGGGGTAAATCGGGATGAGTGCAGAACMAAAAAATGAGGGGAAGGTATCGATGGAATACTCTTTGTTCTTTAGAGGATTTTGGGATACGACTATYGAGGGGTGTAGGATGTGGAGATGTTTGAACTTCRATGAGGGTGGAATCAAARAATATTCTTTCAACCTAGAAGAATGTGCATGATACACACGTGAGAAGGATCAAGAGACCGTCATAGTTTTATATTCGAAGTTTGATAAGAAGAGGCTTAAAAGGATCTCGACAAGGATGGTATTGAAGGTAATATTCTTTCAATACTTTTAGAATCATTGTTATGTCCCCGAAAGTAATAAAACTAATTTGTTGGAGAATTGATAAAATAGGAAGTGAACAATCCAATATTGGGATGCCAATTGGGGAAGTGGTCATTTGAAGGGTCACCACATACCTTGGGGCTCTGTGAAAGAAAAACAGTGTGAGATTCGAAGTCATCAATGCACGAAGATCGAGGTTTAAGATAACACATGAAAAAAGGACTCTGAGGAACAAGGTTTTGAAATAGATTTGAGTTGATCTTGGGTTGTCTTAGAGAAGTAAGGGTGTATATATTGAAGGGTAAAATAGGAAAAAAAGAAAAAATAAAATATTTTAGGGCCCCATAAAATTTAAAAGGGATGCGGTTTTGTTTTGAAATGACTCACAACAAATGGCGACTTACTGGGAAGAACCAGTTATCTATGTGGTTTCAAAAGAGATAGAGACTTGAATATAACCAAAGGGGTAGTGAAGGTTGTCTTCTCTTTGTATTCATGTAAGACAGAGACTTGATTGTAGCCATAAAAGCCATCAATCATAGACATCCTGGATGCCCCTCTCACCTTCTGTAATATGTGTTCCATCTTGGGCAAGGGGTAATTACCTTTCTTAGAGATTCTGTTCAGATTTCATAAATCCACACAAATTCTGATTTCTCCATTCTTCTTTCTCACTGGGACCAAGTTGGCCACCCATTTAGAATACCTTGAAGGAATGATAATATGAGAATCCAAAATCTTTTTTACCTCTTTCTCCGTAATGGGAAGCAACATAGGGTTTATTTGTCTCAACTTCTGCCTAAATGTCTTGGCTTGTTCCTTCAGTGGGATCTTATGCTCAATGATACTTGTGTCATAGGTTATGATATCTTCATATGTCCAGGAAAACACATCAACAAATTCCTTTAACAACTTAGCATATTGAGCCCTTTGTTCTTTTGACAAGTTGCTTGACAATTTCACAAAATTTGGGTCCTTCTCTTTGCCAATATTGCACTCAATTACATCAACATGATCAATTGAGCCTTTAAACTTTACTGCCACATCATTCCCATCAAACAATCTTTCCAAAGGAACTAGTCCCTTTGGAATGTGGTTGGTAGACAACTGAACAATATGGTGATTAGCAATTTTATTTAGAAATACATCAGCATGAGGGTCACTTTCAGAATCATGATCTTGATTAATATGTAATGCAGAGAACTGATCAACATACTCAGGAAATTTTCTGATCTCAAGATCATCCTCAAACACCTTCCAATTCTTGATATTGTCAGGTACAAAGGGCCTATATTTCACCTCTACATCATACCTGAGTTTAGGTGGCAGTGGAACTCTAAAATGGCTCACTGAAGCAACTAAGGAATCAACCATGGTATTCTCCTTTCTTGGAATAAATGAAATGTTGAAAGCCAAGAAGAAATTGTCAATTAGGTCCCACACCTCATTTTTGTAATTTATAAGCCTAGGGTGTTTAGCTTGAAAAATATTTTTGATCTCATGAAAAATTAGCTCTACATCCCCAAATACTAATAGCTATCCAATCCCCATGTCCTTTGCATCCCTTAAACCAAAAAAAATAGCTTCATACTTTGCCACATTGTTGGTAACTTCAAATTCTAACTTGTAGGACAAAGGTATAGTCTTCTGACATGGTGAAACAAAGACCACTCCAATGCCAGTACCTTCCTTAGAAGAGGCTCCATCAAAGAACATCTTCCAAACAAGGTTATTTGGAGGAGGGATTTTACAAGAAATAATGGACTGCTTTATAATCTCAAGAGAAGGTTCAAGGGCATCAGTGAGCTACAATATGTTGGATCCCAAATCAATGTCAAGGGCAAAGAGATGATGGTTGGTGGGGTCTGCCTCATCACTAGTGATGTAGGTCAATTGAGATTCCTGTAAAGTCTTCTATGCTCACCCCCAAATACAAGAATGGTGGCATATGTGAGGTCCATCTGTAAAGTTCCCCCAAGTATTTTTATCCAAGATCTTGACAAGAGAATGCTAAACGTGGGGGGAACATCAACCACTACAATGTCCATGAACACACTTTTCATGGGCAACTGAAACAAGTTCACAACTAGATCTTTGATGACCCTGAGACACTTCACTTTCCTAGAGTCAAAATAATATAAGTCATGGTAGGCCTTTGTGATTTCCAATCCAAGTTCATCCATGACTATTTTGGGCATGCGATTTTGAGATGCCCCTGATTCTAGTAAATAGTTATGCATCACCTTATCATGTATGTTCAATTATGTATATAAGGGAGGGGATGAATCATATCCATATTCTATCAAGGGACATAAGATGATTTCTGGATTTTCATCTTGCATATTAACCGAATCAGTGGTATTTGAGGAGGCTTTGGGCAACAACACTTTGAAAAGGCATTTTTTAAATTCTTCAATTTTTATCAGTTCCAAAAATGGTACAGGGATCTTGATTTTTTGGATCTCATTTTCAAAACTAAAGGAAGATGGATATTTCAGAATCTCCCTGACTTCTGGGGTAGGAATCTCAACCAGAACTGGGGGACTTTGTGCATCTTGCTTCTTGCTGCCAACATTCACAACCTTGGCAAAATTTTCTATTTTTGTGGGCTGATCTAAAACATTAGTCTTTTCCTCCTTCTTTTYAGATCTCAGATTATATCTACTAGGATTTTTTTTTGCCTTCTCTCCCCCACATAATTTATTTATTTGGTTATCCATCAAGGACTTCCCATATGAAKATTGGGTCAAGTGAGGGGATGGAGGGGTGTCGCCCAAGCAATGGATCTTAGGATCATTTTCTTCATCTTCTTCATATACAAGGTTGTTTTGTAAAGGGGTTTGGATATTTTGGTCATCTCTTTCTCTGCCTCTGGGATCTCTTGGAAGAATCTGAGGAGCATTATTAGGTCTCCTAAAGTTACATCTGTTATCAGCATTTTGTGTATTTCTATAGGTCTGTCTTGCTTCTAGTTTTACCTTTTCCATCTCAGCGGAAATAGATTTTACTAATTTGGTAAGCTCATCAAATTGAGGGTGGGAAGCAGAGGAACCAGAGGTTGAAGTTTTAGACCTCACCTTTCTTTTGTCTCTATTAGCCTTACTCCTAAGCTTATCAACTTCCATGATATTGGATTCTACTCCGATGGTTGCATCTTGTATATGAGACAAGGAGGTAGCTCTTCTTTCTCTCAACAGGAGGCAAAAATCAGGGTCAAAAGTACTAGCATAAGTCATCTTTGCAGAGATTTCTATAGGCTTAATCTTAGTGGGAATTTTGTTATACATTTTATTAAACCTCTTTGAGAAGTCAAAAACATATTCCCCTTCTTCTTTCTTCAGTGATCCTAACTCTGTAATATAGTACAGAAAATCTTTTTTATCCCCTTAATGTTTTAATAAGGCTTCATCTGGGGCTTCAATCCCATCAATATATCCATGAGGCAAGGCCCTAAACCACTTCCTAGCCTCACCATCAAGCCTATGAACAAAAATACTCATCCATACATATTCATTCTCAATGGCATGATTATTTGTAAAACTATTAAAGGCTTCAAGGTGTCCCTTTCCAGTTATGTCTCCTTCACTTGTGAACTTGGGTAACTGCTCAAGGTAGCCATCAGCTAGGAGAGCATTTAGAGGCCGAGGAAGAATGAGAGGGGCGAAACTTGCAGCTACTATAGCTCCCATTCTAGTTCTGGGGGGATTAGCACCTACCATTGGGATGTTAACTAGAGGAGAACCCAGAGGGGATGGACTTTGGACATGTGAAACTAGAACAATGCTTCTGGGAGATAAAGATAAGGGGCTTGAGGGAATAGATTTTTCTCCTTCTGTAGCTGCAACAACCTTAATAGGAGGAGGATTAGTACAAACCAAAGTGGAAAATTCTTCTAAGGTCCTGGGTCTAAACCACTTCACAACTTCAGGGAAGACAAGGGTCTCAAATCTTTTTCCTTCCAAACCAAGACTAGGAGGGGATAAATCAGTGGGAAAACTACTAAAATTTAAATTCCTTGAAAATCCAACAATTTATTTTATAGGAGAATTAGGGACAATTACAAGAGTTTGTAAAAAGGGAGTATGCAAATCATTAGAACAACTTGGTACATCAGTGGGGGTACCTTTTTGAGCGGTCTTTCTACTTCTGATAATTTTCTCTAGGTCAGATTTAGGCATTTCTAGAGGCAATAGTGGAGTGGACCTCCTATGTCTTCCTTTAGGATCTAGAACTAAAATAGTGGAGTCGAAACAATTTATTCAGCAAGTGCAAGTTGTAATCTTCAATGGTACTGATATCTGATGCACCTTCAAAATCAGAGTTTCTTTATCATTCTATCCTAGGGAAATGTCTTCGATTCGTTCCCTGATAGTGATGCCATAAATGTTAGCACTAGAAGTCATGCTCAAATCACATAGAAGGTAAGACCAATACCCATCATTTTATACAGTTAATGTAAATGTGTTTTAGGTGATCAAATGGAGAGGAATCAATGATAATAATGTTCTAACTTAGAAATCTGGACTAGCATGCATAAGAAATTGAGGTCTGGAATCAAATTCAGTTAGTAAGTTGGAGTAAGGGTGAATAGAGGGAAGAATTTGGTGAGGAGAGTGTAGAGGCTTGTTGTGGACATCAGGTCTTCCAGCAGCCTAAGGAGGAAAAACTTAAATGCAATATCCTCTTGAATTCAAATCTCAAAGAAACTGAAAGAAATTATAACAACACTATAATACAACATTCATCATAATACAATCATAACAATCCATTTGAATCAGTCAATCATGAACTCTCTCATTATCAGAGGAAAATAAGATGGAGAAAGAAATATGACTTAGATTAACCAAGATGTCTCAAAAACAAATACATAACCATAGAACCAGTGTTCTTCATAAAAAAGAATTACAATAGCAAGGAACCTAGCTCAACCATTAGACCTTAACAAAATATCAGAACTAACTTCTTATACTCAGAACTTTTGCAACCACCAAGAGTGTGATCAGACCATTTCATTCGAATTTTTCAGTCGGTGCCTACTCTTTCAGAATGTATAGGCCTTCTTACGTCATATGGGAGCCCATCTCAGTGTGGGCTCTGCGAGAAAATCTGTCCACCAAGGAGCTTTGGACTGACAATCGGCCCCCACAACCCTTGTCTCCACGCATTCCATTTATGGCGTGAGACGAGGTCTCAACCACCACCCCCACATTCAATAACTACCTTCATCAGGATCAAGACAAGGCTTGACACCCATGAATGTTCCAAGATGTGCCCACGACTTCTTCGAGTCAATCCCGACGCCTCAAGGCCAAGCAGATCTTCTTCGGTGACCAAATACGGGTGATTTCGGCCTTTGGCACAAATCCTCTCCATCGATCCATCTTCAATGTGACCTAGGGCCATGACCCTATGTAATTGTGCAATTGTGGGTGCTACCAAGGGTGTTCTGAAAGAAAACCACTTTTGTCCCCACAATTCACCATGAACCACCACGCATCCCTTTCTAAAAACCACGGTTATGATTGTGTCCCGCCCTTGAGATTTTAAAACGTGCACACCTTCTAACCCCACAATTTGGAGTGATCATTGATCTTGTGATCTAATATTAGGCCCTCTGATCAACAAATCAACTCTAGCCCTTTTTAAATTGACGGAACAGATCTTCCCCTTCAAAACAATGATTGAGATTTTCTTTGCGGATTGGCCTTCGGGAATTTCAATTCTCAAAATCCATTTCCCTCCAAGTAAAAATTATGGAGCTGAGAATTTGATGACATGTGGCTCCCTGAGATCGATGGCTGAGATGGTTTTCAGGTCTCCGGACTCCAGAAAAATAAAATCTCAAACCTGGGCTCCCAAAGGCCTTTACCCAGAGTTGGTGATATACTGATGTGTGTCCTCATGAATCGAACGACCGAGGATTACTTCGGGCCTTTATCCAAAGATCACATATTTCAGCTACATTTCCCAACTGATGGGTGATCCAGATGACATCATATGATGTCACATCTACTGATGTGTCATGATAAGGAGGTGACATGAACATGACAGAATGAACTAGAAGGAGTGCCACATGTCATGCCTGATGAGAGTGCATCACGTGCTTCAACACTTCAGGACTTCAGTGCTTCGGGTGTTTGGGACTTCAGTGCTTCAGTGCTTCAAAACTTCAGACTTCAAGCCTTCAGGACTTCGACACTTTTCTCATTTTAAAACTATCGAAGTAAAACTCCCGGAGTGACAGATATGATGATGCGTGGCATTCTGGATTTGGACGGTTGAGATCCACTTCGGTTCTCCAGGCTCTGGGAAAACCGAAAATCAAATCTCACTCACTCTTCCATGCACTTTTACTTAGAGCTATGGATCTGAAAACACATGGCTCTTGCTGATCAATGGCTCATATTCACTTTCTTGTTTTGGGACTTCATATTTTTTACGAACAATTTTAACAACATTTCGAACTCTCGATTCCTGCATTAATCTTTCACTGTTGATCTCTCCCAATAAGATCCATGGCCCAAATTCAATCTTTTCCCGACCTTTGATCTTCAAGATTTTTCTTTGGTGCTATACTTCGTGCAATTTTTACCTTCCGAAAGAGTGCACATCGTCAATCGATTCACCTGATGGATCTCCGCCGTTGAAAATTTAAAATTGCCTTCATCTTGTGCTTCAAGCCCAAAATGGATTGTTAGGAAAGTTGCACTTTGTGTCCGTGGATGTGACTAGTGTGGTTGAGGATTTGGACAACCGAATTGGTCTGCAAAAAGGAGAGAGGCCGAGAAAAAGTAAAGTCTTAGGTAGAAACCACAAACCCACAAGACTCTGACAAGTTCATGTGATAAGAGTATTCACGCCATTTTCCCATATCTGTCTTCAAATTCTCATTACCCTTCTTGTGTTGTGGCTTGGAATGGTTGTCCTCAGAGTGCCCAATTTTTCTTTGTCCCTTATTTTTTGGGTTGGGGCCACATTTTCCCTGCTTCATCTATGAGGAGTTTGAAGATCCAAACTCTCGCCTCTTTTACTTAAATTTCTACTCAATCTTTACAGCATATCTATAAGTTGTACCTAATGATGCGATATTTAGAAAATCCATTTCTGTTTGAATGTATCTATACAAAAAACCATGGTATTTTGGCACCAGATGTTGCTCATTGTATTTGATACCCAATTTGGTGKGTAGGGTATGGAAAATATTGGTAAAATCTGGTACTGTTTGGTCCCTTTCCAAATGAAGGGTGGTCCATCTTGTGTACTGGTCCTTGTAGCTTCCAAAAGGGTAGTACTATTCTTTAATGGAATCCMTAAAGGAATCCCATATGGGGGAGACTGCAAATATTGTAGATTCCTCTATGTCCCTTTGATCAGAGTAAGTATCCCACCAGTCCTTAACATGGGGGATGACCTTGAGGAGTGCAAAAGTAATCTTTTCCCTATCGAAAAAATTGTGGACCGAAAAATACCCTTCGAGCAGATTCAAGCATTTATCTACAACATCCACATCTATCAGTCCTTCAAATAATGGAATATCAAAATTGACCTATACTTTGAAGGGGGGTGCATGTCCGCTTGATGAAGATGTGTCTCATGTGGGTAGCCRCCGAAGGATCTGTGCAAAGTTTTCCATCATTTCATTCCTTTTTTGCACAAGGTATTCCTCAAGAAACATTTTAAAAGGATTTCATGMTCCATCATATTTATTTTCATCCCCCATGGGTTTATGTCAGACTCGGTGCGACCGATATTGAAAAGGATCGATTGGTTTGAGTCCTAACTTCTTGTACCCAAATCTTATCAGGGACATGCACGAAGAAAAATAAATGAAGAGTATACCGCTTTGATACCATTGATCCATATTTATGAGAGGAACGAAATGAATCATAGACTAAATACACTAACACAAAGATATGAAGAACAACAACAGATATCCAATGAACAATAACTTCTATTGAATAAATAAAATAGGTTGAAATTGTAAAACTGCAGAAATGAAAACAACTTGCTCGAATGGTGGTAGTTATCTATTAGAAGAGATGTGGTTGCTATGTGAATATGTATGATCAAACTGATTACAATGAGGCTCCAAAGGCCCTTTTAACATTGATCATGAATTTTGTTTGCACAGGGGCAGACCCAGGGTTCAACGCTACAACAACACACCAACAAAACCCTAACTACCGACCCTTTCGGAAACACCTGCAAAGAAGATGAAGTCTCACCCAAGGTAGAAGTAGGGGTGGTTGCAGGGTTAAGATGTCTGAAACCTTAGATGGGACACAGATCTGTGATTATAACACCTTATCAAAGCACTTAGCAATTACAGTTCATCAGTATTAAACCAGCATATACTTCGTAGACAAAACCCTAATTACAAAGCATCACAGTATTCAACCAGATCTAGTATGTTCAAGCACTAAGCACATCCACATAGGTCAGGTCTACCATTCATCCATATTATTAATCATGTAAAATCAATAGATCTATCTATCATTCATCTATATCAAAGCATCTAAACAAGTAAACACATAAACACATCAATACATTGCACAAAGAAACCATAACAAAAGATATATGTGGTTCACCCCCACCCTAGGGATACATCCACCAACTCTTATTCTCTTTATTATACTCTATCAAGCATCTTACAGGCAAAAATAATTATAACACTACTCCGCATAGGACAGGATATCTGCGCGCACTTTGCCAAATCCTCCTTCCCCAAGTAGATCTAGGTACAGAGCCTTACACAGTCTGTGCACAAAGAACTACAGATGACTTGCACTTAGCTCTGCAAGTCTTAATCATGTCTTATTTCACATAGCCAGTACTAGCAGTCATCCATCGGTCACTACTTACATCGCCTAGCTTTCTATTTATACATTACAAAATAGGCCTAAGCATGGGTAAACCCATGGGCCGACATCTCCATACCCATTACATATCCCAAAAACCCAAAAATCCCTAAAGAGGGACCAAGATCCTGTGATCTCCACTTCATCTTGTTCTCTGCCTTCGATAGCCTATCGAAGTCCCAAAAATACTTCAAACATGACCAAGGATCCTCAAAACTTTGTCAAGGGCCAACATGCCCCCAACACTCACCTGTGATCATCTCGAGTCAGTCTGATCTAGCTAATTCTACCTTAAAATCCTCGAGCTTGGGTAAAGTTGCTTCGACTTGTTGTTGTGCCATGGCCTCCTTCTCAATGAACTCTTGGATGACTGCTTCATTGACAGGTCCCTCTAGGCATTGCTCAACTGCAGTGATGACTTTCTCCAGTTCTACTCCTCAACCTTCAATCTCTGAGAATAGTTGGGAAGCTTCATCCAATATAGTTTGGAGCCTCTAAGTCACTTCCATGACTATTCTCTGAGTGGTGTGGACCTGTTGTTGATCATTGTGCTACTCTAGGGATCACTTCATCCTTTCAATAGCTGATAGGGGCTTCAACTACACCTGTATTGTTTCTGCTTGCTACTTCACCTCTTGGAGTTGTGACTCCAATGCCTTCAGTTATGGATTCTCAGTGATTCACTCATAAGTCTGAACACTATGATCACTTAGTTGTTTACATTACATGGCAAGGGCCTTTATTCTCTCAACTGTGCTTTAGGCAGTTTCTTCTCTTTGATCCCTCACCTCCTGTAGAGTGTCGGGTACTGTTCGGAGCTCTAAGTCTACTATTCTTTGATGTAGATTTTGGATAGCTTCTGTGAGCTTCTATACTTGATGTTCGACTCAGTATTCTATCTTTGGCTCTAAAACTGTCACAGAGCGAAGTGCTTTGTTGACTTCTTCTTTCACTTCAAGTTGATTT
>JASDQU010297233.1:0-14080 GCA_032191745.1 Picea mariana | reverse complement strand
AGAATGCAATGAATTCCTTTGATGTGTATTCTCCTCCATTATCTATTCTTAATGTCTTGATCTTCTTATTCGTGAGATTTTCTATCTCTTCTTTGAACTCTTGAAACTTGTTGAATACTTCGTCTTTTGTCTTTAGTAGATATAACCAAGTCTTTCTTGAATAGTCATCTATGAAGATTACGTATTAAGAAGATCCTCCTAGAGATTTGACTGGCATCGAACCGCAAACATCTAAGTGTATTAGATCTAGAATCTCCTTAGATCTGTTGTTGCTGCTTGGGAAACGTTTCTTTATATTCTTCCCAAAGGCACATCCTTTGCAGATTCCTTCATGTGTAGGCTACAACTCTGGTATTCCTTCAACCATCCTTTTGAGAAAAGGTAATGCTTGATAGTTAATGTGAGCGTACCTTCTGTGCCAAAGCTCATTGGGATTGACTTCATCATGTACGAGAGCTTCATCATTTTGTTCTAGTAGTCTATATAGATTTCTTTCATGACTTCCAATAACCTTAGCATTCTCTATGTTGGAGTCTTTATGCCAAGATAACACTTTTCCATCCATGAAAGCTATTTTGTTTCCTTTGTCTTCTAAGCAAGATATGGATACAAGATTCTTTTCTAAACCAGGTACATATAAAACATTGCTTAGGTGAACATTGTTGCATGTTTTCAACTTTACAAAGGCTTGTCCAAATCCTTTGACTGGGTACACTTTTGTCTCCAAGATCTACCTTGTATGATGTCTTCTTCTCATTTAGGTTTGAGATTCTGGCTTGATCTCCCGTCATGTGCCTAGAGGCTCCACTATTGATTATCCACATGTCATCTTCAATCATTCTAGTGAGCGCTGAGTAGTGTAGAAGACTGATCTTTTCACTCATGTCTTCAGCTGATTGGTAGCTGGTCATGCCTTGATCCAAAACTTCAACTCTGACGTTTCTGTCTTTTGAGAGAGCCAAAGGGTGCGATGAACTAGGGCACATATGAATATATTCTCCTTGAGCGAGATGCTCCATCACAAGGTGTTAGATTTGAGATTTAGGTTTTTTGTAACTGCTCCTGCTAGTAACCCTAGAGGCAGTGTCTTGGAATCTGCTCTTGCTAGTAACCCTAGCGGCAGTTCCCCAACGAGCTCAATATCTAATGGCTATGTTTCCTTCCAGCGGTTAGACTGAATGAAGGCGGTGTGGGCCCATAACCTATTAGAATATAGAAGAATGTGCTCGTTTTACCATTAACAATATCACTATTGTCACCCAACCATAGGCCGAAGCCACCCTCTGAGCACCTTGACCTTGACAGAGAAGAGAATCCTAGTAGCAATCCAATAGCCAAGCAAGGCTAATGCACCAAGCAAGAAATTAACCAAAGTTGATTAGATATTCCAACCCAAAGCTGGCGCAACACCTTCCCTATAACTTGCACACAAGACTTCCAAACTGCAGTGCGCACAAGTGACTTTTGCAATTTTGAGAAATTTTTCAGATGAGAGACTGGTTCCCTGCATTTATAGTATTCTTGGAAGACTTGCCTGGGCTGAMTTCTCCTTCTAGGTACGAATTAATTCATATTAATTCTCTTTCTTCAGCTGACAACTCATCCAGGGTTACATTCATTTCTTTGCTTCCTTCCAAAATATTCTAATCTTGTCAAAGGTCACAATAGAGGTTCATACCTCCTGAAGCTACAATAATATCAACAACTAGTACAACTAGTTGTGGCGAGAGTTTGTTCACCGCACTTTGCTACTTGGTCATGATAGAGTTCGATGTGCAGTATCTAAGACTATACGTTATACATTCCTTTCAAAATGCACTTATAGGTGGAAATCATAACGCCTTTATTTGTTTGCATCAATATTTGACACCTGATGTTATGCAAAGTGTGAGAGTAGATTCAAGTTCGAAAACATATCTAATAGACATGTCATTTTCATATGAAAAGGGAAATATAGAGGGTGGGCCATTTTTTTTCACTGGGTATCAATCATATTTGAAGTAAATATTCAAGTTTGGTCGTTCGTTGCAGGTAACATTGTCAAGTACTACATTGTTGATTCAAACTCTGATAAAACAATTAGTATTATGTCATTTGAAAATTTTTTAGGGACCTAACCTCCCTAATCCCTCACATAGGTAGAATAATATAATTCCATGTAATAAAGGCCAATATTAATAAGGCCTAGCAATAATGAAGAATAAGTCAAATATAAGAAGACCTAATAGAAGCTTCCACTTCTAGAAGGATCTTCCTCTAGATGGTTCTTTTGGATAGATAGATTTAATATAAATAGGAGTAGAGGGTATGATAAATCTTGTCTTAAATATTATTGTAATAGAGTTCTGCTTTGCTGAAGGTTTCCCCCTCGAAGAGGCAAGTGAACATTGCTATCATTAATCAAGGTGCTCTTTTTGGTGTTATTCAAGCATTATTCTGGTATTGTTTTGGTTATATCATTGTTTCTCTACCATTTCTATTCTAAAATATTTATGTTTTGCATACTATTTTATATCTAGAATACTACAAGTGGTATCAAAGCACCTTCCTCGGCATAAATATGTGGGTTGATTTTTTTTTTCAGGGTAGAGACGTATTTCGGTGTCTTAAAGCTACAAATATCTATCGTTACACACATAAAACCGCGGTTGGGGAGTCATACATGTAGGAAATACAAGTGGTACTTAAGTGCACATCTGTCGGCCACACTTATAACCCCTATTGGTACCCCTTTGAGTTGTAGCGCATCATACATCACTTGTATACAGATCAACCTAGATCTCTTGAAGCCCTCCATAGATAAACCGATCGGCCTCCCGAATGCTATAGTGCCACTGAGAACAACTCTCAGGAAGATACTCTCTAGTACCTCGGCAGTCGGGTAGTATGGCTAAGGGAACGGTGTAGCCTCCTTAGTTGGTGCCCTGAGGTATTGGGTCGAGTACTACTGTTGGAACTCGCATGTACATCAGAGAGATATAGCACAAGGAAAACCATTGTCTTTAGAAACCCTGAATATCCTACCCCTGGGGACAGACACAAACACAGAACATATAAGATCTATTGTCGTGTAATTGTGTCTTCTACATTCGGGTTGCGAAATTACTACACATTTCTTCCTATTAAGCATTTGGGAATTTCTTCACTTCAATATTATTCAGGCCGGAGTATAGCTCTGCAGGAGTTTAAAAAAAGTATAGTGGTTCCTTCATCACACTTATTTGGGGCCTATCCCACTCGGTTCCTCTCTTCGCTCTGATTCCAGTGATACCTATCATTTTTAACACAATTTTTATTTTTGTGGACCCTACCCTTCTCTGGCACCCTTATTTGGCCCCTATCCCATTGGATCCTCCTTTTCTCCCTGATCACAATGGTACCTATCATTTAACACCCTTCTTCATAGTGGTCCCACCCACCCCTCTAGACCCCTTTTGTTTCCCCTATACCATTTTCCTACCCATTTTTCCAAATGGATACCACAAGAGCCCAAGAACTCAATACCTTGATTGATGACGCCCACCAGAACAATGAAGACATAAAGTGCAAAAATTTCGATACACTTAATGTATTCCCGCGATTCTCCTGATCTAAAAATTTACGCCACTGTTAAATACAGAATCACTTCTACTATTATTCTTGTGGAAAATTAAACCATGATCACAACCACAATCACAAAGTGAAATATCAATAACACACAACACAAAAGTTTTATTGGGAAAGCATAAAGATAAAAACCACACTATCATATATTATGTATATCATGAATCATGAAACAATCTCATACAAAACTCTAATCCAAGAGCTCTCAATACAATACAATCATCTCACACTATCATACACAAATCAACAAATACATGTGCCGATTCCCGTGTCCAGACAACTTGCCTCCTCTGCACAATCTCTGCAATTCGAATTCTCACAATGATCTCGATTATTGCAAATTGCTTTGGTTTGCACATGCTCATAAGCATATCCACTGCATGTGTGAACAAATCACAACTGATAGCCAAACTATCCCTTTCACCTGTTATCTCAACTGGATGTCCATCGAAACTGACATGCATGTAGTTAACCGTGGCGAATCTTCAGTTGCATGTGAGTTCACTGATTATGAATTAATGAATAATTAATTCACTAAACTGTCACTAGTGCAACTGAGCTTAACTCACTTAACTACACTTATAATTTTGTTACAATTCCAAATCACTCAGTTATGAATGAGATAATAGATTAATATTTATTGTCCAATTTATTTAAGGAAAAAATAAATTAGACACATGTTTCTTGTTGACTTTTCAACATAAGGACTACCAGTTCCAACCTTAACTCAATCAATTCGGCTATTGATATCCTCAAGGAACAATGTTCCCACATCGAAGACCTCAAAGACCTCAAATCCACCTTGGAACACTTCATGGGTCGTTCCCAGAACCCTTCCTCTTCTGAACGACCATCTTATCAAGATGACCATGACTCTTCCCATTACCAAGGTCCTCATACTGCCAACTTTTCTTGAGACCTACGCCCTCCCATAATTGAGGTGAACAAATTTGATGGATCAGATCCCATGGGCCAGGTCACCTAAATGTAACATTATTTCTCTTTGCATGGAATTATTGATGATTTAGACAAGCTTCGTTATGGTGTCCTATATCTGGATCAGGAACGATGGCAATGGTGGAAATGGAGAAAAAAGGCACACTAAGGGTATGTTGCTTGGAAACAGTTTGTGGCCAAACTTGATTATTTCTTTGACTCTAACACCACCATTTATGTCGTTTGACCAAGTTAAAGTAGTCTAGGACAGTGGAAGACTTTATTGTCGCATTTGAGCACTTGGCTTTCATAACAAAGGGAATGTGAGATGCTTTCTTTAGGGAATGCTTTATCAGTGGCCTCAAAGATGAACTTCATTCCCATGTTCTCATGGCACACCCCTAGATTTGGTTGGAAGCTATTCAACGAGCCAAGGAAACACAATATATTGTATCCTCTCAAGACCAAAAACCATCCTTTCCTCCTTGCCCTAAACCCACCAATTATGCCCCTCTTGCAACTCCCCTCAAGATCCAGAAATTAACTAGGGTTGAAATGGATGAATGTCAACTCAAGGGCCTTTGTTATAATTATGATGACAAATATTTTCTTGAGCACAAGTGTAAGGAACATAAGATTTTTGTGGCTGTGACTGAGGATATTTCTGAGGAAGATGTCTTGAGTCAATCAAACAAAGGACACACATTTGCATAGAGTGAATTGTGATAGGTTTTTCTACCTTAGAAAAAGAGAGACTACACGATATATGAGGGTGAGGGTGGGGATGGGGGGAATAATAGAGAAAACATATTATGTTTTCTCTATTATTGCCCCTACCCTATTATGTTTTCTCTATTATTCCCACCACCTCCACCCTCATATATCATGGGGAATAATACATAATACATAATATGTTTTCTCTATTATTCCCCCCACCCTATTATGTTTTCTCTATTATTCCCCTCACCCCCACCCTCATATAAAAAAATGAGAAATAAAAAATAAAATTAAAAAGAAATATTATAAAGTTTAAAAAAAATTTATAAGTGTTTTAAGTTTATCATTATAATTAATATTTTCACTAAAGTCCATAAGATTTGAATTTTGGTGGAGGGTATATTAACAATTAAATTGTGAGACTTGAGCCTTCATGTTATATTAACATTTCACTTTTAACAATTAAACAAGATATCATCCACAAAATTATACTATGTTTTATGCAAATAAACTAAAATAATTTCTTAACAAAATCAATGCAAAGTGATGGTTCAAAATTCCCTAGTCTAAATATTTTACGAAATGATTCTTCTTCGACGATTTTTTAAGGGGACATTTTCCTGAAATCCGACAAGAAATTGTTAAATCCACAGATTTGAGTGATTATTTTTATATAATCCAAGTGCCCCATGGGTTTTTCAGCTTGCCAAATCCATTTCTACATTCAAAAGTAGATTTTAAACAACAAAAATTAGTAATTTCGTGCAGATTTATTTCGGCGGATTTCGACCAAAAAAAACCATTTTGTAGAATAGTTATACAATGCCATTGAAAGTCACTTTGTACAAGTTATGTTTCGTATTTACAGTGTGTTTCCGACTGAAATGGCCCGCCCTCTCGTACTCACCACATTTCTTTTTCCATTTTAAACATAAGAAAAGATTAAAAAAGTATGTAAACAATGTGTTAATAAGTTAAGATGTAAAATATATTTAAAACTATTTGGTGTTTATGTAATATGTTTATTAAAAATGTATTTTAGAAATTTATAAATTATGTATAATAAATATTTAATTTCCATTTGTATTATTTTTATGTATTGAACATATGTTAGTATTATATTTTTAGGATTATAAAATTAATGGTTTGGATAATAAAAAGAAATTGAAAAGAAGCAATGTGGGAAGTTAGAAAATAAGTTAATATGCAAAATGAGAAAAAAGATGTGATGTTTGTAAAGTCACTGCGGTGAAAAAAGTTATGTACAAAGTTACGTCCAATGTAACATAAACGTTTACCTTTTTTGTTGTATTATTTATATGTATCTGATGTCATTGGATTATGTTTTCAAGGATATAAAGTCAATATAATATGGGAAAGAAGTGTGGAAAAGTTATGGATAATTGAAGAACAAAAATGAGTTTTAAACTGATTTGGTACTTCCCTAGTAGGTGGGTTAAAAAAAGTCTTTTCAAAAGTTATAGACAATGTCGATTTATTAAAAAAAGTTTTAGAGAAAGTTATGAACAACTTAAAAAAGTTTTAGAAAAAAATATGAATAATGTAAATTGAAAATTTAGTTTTTGATTATGTAGTTTATATATATTAATTTGATGTCATTGCATTATGTTTTCAAAGTTATAAAGTCAATGTCCTGGATTATAAAGAAAAGGTTGGAAACAAATGGTGTGAAAAAGTTATACATAAGTTGGAAAATCAAGGTTAAAATGATTTGATATTTACATAGTAGATGGGTTGAAAAAATCTTTTGGAAAGTTATGTATAGTGTAAAATGAAATTTTTGTTTTGTTTATATCATCTAGATGCACTAATTCGAGATTAAATACTCATTATACTTTCAAGTTCATAAACTTAATGTTTTCAATTATGAAGAAAATATTTAAAAAAATATTTAAAACGTTTCTAAATAAGTTAAGATGTAATTGGGCTCAAAATGATTTCATGATTGTATGGTGGATTATTTAAAAAATTCTAGTAAAAGTTAGAAACAATATAAAATAAAAGTTTAGTTTTTGTTTATATCAAAATATTGTTTAGATATCAATTAATCATACTTTAGAGGTCATCATGTTAGTATTCTCAACCATAAAGAAAACACTATAAATGAGTGATGTGATAAAGTTATATAGATCAGTTGTGTAACGTCCCCAGCGACCAACAGGTTGGGGAATGCCACTACTCACACATTTCACTTAGCTCAACTAGTTCTGATACCAATTTGTCACACCCCGACCACTCAGGTCGGTGCATGCTACTCATAGAAATGATAATTTTCATATGTATATAAATATAAATCTAAATAGACAACGTATTTTGTTCATACATAGGTTAATGCAGAAATAACAGTAAAAGAATACATGCAGTACTTCACAGTCGAAACCCATAATATAACAACATATACATGCAATATTCATCAATTATAACACATGTACATATACACAACATGTAAATTATCATAGGAATAGATACTCATCTTTCAATTGAAGTAAACCAACTGCATGCAAACCTTCCACGAACCTCCCAGCCTTAGACCACATTGTTCATCACGCTTAGTAGTGGGTCACTCCCGAGTTGGGAATAAGCTCCACCTAGGGCAAGGGAATCCTAGACTAGGTTGAGGTTATAGGAAACTGCACAGTGCAATTGGAAGGATTCTCTCCAGGAGCCTTCTTACACCCACTACTCACAGACTCTCATTCCCCACATGCATGTTCCACCCTAGGACTATGCACCTTCATTGTTCCACAGTCCATCAGTTGCTCCACTTCCCCTTTCATGTTCTTGACAATAGGTCGGATCAGGAATTATCAGAGCTTCGTAGCTGGTGTTGGACTCTCTCTAGGAGAAAATCACTTCCCAACAAACTCTCTCACCTGGAGAGAGCTTCTCATAGTCCTGACAACCTACCTCTTCAACCACGGGCCTGACAAACCACCTCTTCAACCAATATTCGATTTAGTTCTAGCAAGGTGAGGACAACAACAAAGGTTCAATACAACTCAAGGAATGACAACAACAAAAAATTTGGTAAGGCAGAGTACGACTCGGTTTGGAAAGTGCAGATATGCTGGGCTTCACAGGAAAACACAGGTCGACTTCCCTAGTAAGCGATCTCAAAGGTGTGTGAAGATGCAGAGGTCGACAAAATACACCAAACAAGTTAGATGAGGATGGAAGAATGGGAAGTGAACCCCCCAACAAGAATAATTTCCACCTTGAATTGCACGTGCCTGAGATGACACATGTTGCCCATGAAGTACGTTCCCTTCCATCTGGAAGTCACCCATCCTCCCAAAAGAACTTAGGATAAAAACATATCCTTCTAATCAGTTTTTTTGGAATAACAAAAAATTATTATTCTCTTGGACTTAAGACCTTAAGCTTAGCCCCCCTTTCCAACCTCTCATCCCCCTCTCCCTTACCTAGCCTAGTGGAAGCTTAGTCCCCCATCACTCTTTCTTCGTGGTCGGTCTACACGCAACGATATTTTTATATTACTGATATAAATAGTTACATGTACAAAAACATGCTCCTGGCCTTTCACACCTAGGCTCTCCAGCCTAATAACACATAAGCTTACCATCTTATAATTGCTTGACTAAATATCCTACAAAACATGTTTACAATTCATAAATACAACCGAGGCTCTTTCTTGGGGATATTACAATCCCCTCCCCTTATTTTTACACTATCTTCAGTGCAACTTATTTACACAGCATCAACAAGATTTTTAAAATCTTCAAAAAGATGCGGGCATTCTGCCTGCATAGCATCCTCATGCTCCCATGTCACGTCCTCAAGAGTGTACCAGGTCCATTGGACATTTACAATCCCTATGGCTTGATTCTAGAGTTGTTTTCTCTTCCGATCCAATATGTGCACTGGATGCACCTGCAAGATGCCTTCTTGCTCCACCTGAATCACATTCCAATCAATTACATGATTATCATCAAGTATATATTTCTTAAGTAATGAAATATGAAACACATTATGTACAGTCATGGATGCAGAGAATGCAAGCATATATGCAATTGTTCCAATCCTTTCTAGGATTTCAAATGGCCCACAATATCTGGCTGCCAACTTGGAATAGTTTCCCAACTTCAAGGAACTTCTATTGGCTTTCACTTTCAAGAAAACATGATCACCCACTTTAAAATCCCTGTGGGTTTTGTTCTTATAAGAATAACTTTTCTTCCTATCTTGGGCAACCTTCAAATTCTGTTTAATCTTCAACATTTTTTCTTCCATTTCCTTGAGCAACTCTGGCCCAACCACTGCCCTATCAGCTGGGTTATCCCATCTTATTGGTGTGTTGCATTTTTTTCCATGAAGTGCTTCAAACAGGCTCATCTTCAGTGATGCTTGATACCCATTGTCGTAGGAAAATTCTACCAAGTGTAGGTAGTCTTCCCATTTAGATGGTTTGTCCATCACATACATCCTTAGCATATCTTCTATCACTTGGTTCACCCTCTCTGTCTTCCCATCAGAGTTGGGATGATAAGCAGTGCTGATGTTTAGATTTGTTCTGAACCCTTTGAATAACCCCTTCCAGAACTTTGAGGTAAATTTTGGGTCTCTGTCAGACACAATTGTTTTGGGAATACTGTGCAATCGTGCTACTTCCCTCATATAGATATCGACAACATTAGTTTCCTTGTGAGTAGTCTTCAATGGAATAAAATGGGCATCTTTCGTAAGCTTATCCACTACCACCATGATGGAATCATGTTGCTTATTTGTTATGGGTAATCCTGTGATGATTTCATTGTCACCACTTCCCACTTCCACTCAGGAATAGGTAAAGGCTGTAGAAACCCTGTTGGATTCCTATGTTCATCTTTGACCTTCTGGCACTCCATACATCTGGCGATGTATTCTGCAATTTTCTTCTTCATACCTGGCCAAAAGTAATGGCTCTTGAATGCTGGAACTATTTTTTGATATCCAATGTTCCCAACATAAGGCACATTATGCATTTATTTCAAGATCATAACTCTCAATTCCCGGAAATTAGGTACATAAACTCTGTTTATGAAAATTAAATTCTTTAACAACACTTCATCTGTTTATGATTAATGTTAATGTGAAAATTAAATGATTTAACAACACTTTATCTCTTTATGATTAATGTTAATGTGAAAATTAAATGATTTAACAACACTTTATTAACTATAATAATCGATGGAAAATCTGCATTTTGATGCAATTTATTATCATCACCCATTATGTCAATATTCATATCCATGAAGTAAGAGCTCCTCAAAAATCACAAGGAATTAATTGCATTCTCTTTGAAGCATAAGTGAATGGATTATTATTTAAAATTCAACTAGACAAGTAGTTTGTTTATATTGTTAACACAAGTTTAAATGTTGAATCCCAATTTAAATGTGATTTTTAAATTTTCATACAAATGAAATCAAATTGATGAGCCATCAATGAAAATTGTATTCTTTAAATATACAATTTCATCAATGTCAAATTAAGCTATAATTAATTTGTATATATTATCAACAAAAAATTAAATGTTAGTTCCCATTTTAAATATGATTTTTTAATTTTCATATAAATCAGATTAATGAACCATCAATGGAACTGGAACTTTAGAACTTTAAGTTGTACTCTGTACATTGTATTATTCAAGCAGACAATTTTGATCTATAAATTATGGTGAAAGGTGTGAAAATTGATATTACAAAACTATGACATAGTGTAATTTTTAATATGACCTTTTTTGTTATATTATAGGTATTCTATTTGCAATTTTTTTATTCCCATACATTGTTGCACAAGTGTTTGAGAGATTTCACTACCCTTTCAACCATTCTTGTCTTAGAAGGACTCTTGTTGACCATGTAGATATTTGGCTTCTTGTAGTAAGGATTCTTATATCCCAATGAACACTTCGAATTAATAGTTTCTCCTACTGATATAGAAACGAATTATGATAGCAAAGGTTTTATGCTAGGTTCCTATTAGTAAAGCAATGATTTATCAAAACTAAGGTTTTATTCTAAGTTGGTCTCTCTAGCTTCGAATGGATAGAGGTTTTGAAAATCATAAATCACATTCTTTCATTTCATGGATTTTTGAATGGTGTGTCCATTGGCATGTATGCACTAAACACTCAAATATCATAAAAAGAGAAAGAGAAGTAACTCAAAACATTGAGAATGAATGTAAATGTTGTTTGAGGGGGAAATCTCATTTTACAATAGAACAAATGTACAATATGAGATGATTTATAAAACTATGTATCCTTGGTATATATAAGAGACAAAGGATACAATTACAATTAAAGGGTTTAACCGACAACACTAATATAACAATAGAAATGTAATGCCTCAATATCTCGGGATTTATCTAAGAATCAACATGCCTCTCCCCTTCAAACAAGTTTTCCTCTCAACACTTGATTAGATGTGGATGATTATGCATGAAGAAATCATCTTTCCCTATCACCTCTTCTACTAGTAGGTTCTTCCATTTGATGAGGTACTGAGCAATTGTTTGATTTTATAGTTGCTTGAGCCTTGTTTCAATGATTGTTTCTAGTTCTAGTATCATTTTCCCTTCTTCACTAATCTCTAGTAAAATATTTTTAATTAGGACCTTGTCACCAATTACATTCTTTCAACAAGAAGCATGGAAGACTAGGGTACATTTGAAGATGGAGATAACTCAAATTTCTAATCCATACTTCCAATCCTCTGAAACACCTTATAGGGACCATAATACGTGGATTCTAATTTATTTTCCTTCTCTTGTTGCTTGAGGGATGTTTGTATGTATGTTTGTAGACTCAGAAATACCCAATCCCCCACCTCAAACTCCAAATACCTTCATTTTCCCTCTTAAGGATCATGTCATGGATGGAGGATTATATCCATAAAGTTTCATAAATGCAGACATTTTTTATGAAGTATGGAAGGACGTGTTGTACCACCATTTTTCCAAAGGCAACCACTTCACCCATTTTTTTATGTTTATCAGATGAAAAACAATGAGGATAACCTTCTAGACATTTATTCACCATCTTAGTTTTCCCATCAGGTTGAGGATGGTAAGAGGACCTGTGATCCAATTGAGTACCCAAACAAGAAAATAATTCAATCCAAAAATTACTAGTGAAAATTGGATTTCTATCACTTCTATCACTTACAATAACCTTGTGGATTCCACGTAGATTCTGAATTGTTTCCATGAATGTTGCAACTACTATAATTTATTTAAAAAGGGTGAGAAAGGGAGAAAAAATGGGCATATTTTGTGACTTGATCCACCACTATCATGATGAGATTCTTTCTTTCAGACTTGAGTATTCTTGTAATACAATCCATTGAGACCTCTTCCCAATGTTGATTAGGTATGGCTAATGGTTTTAGGATACTTGGGGTCTTGATTGTATCTCCCTTATTTTGTTGGAAAAACAAACAATCAAGCAAAACCTTTTGAACATTAATTTTAATACCTTCCTAACGAAAGTCCTTCTTGATCATGTGGCAAGTTTTTAGGAACCTTAAATGTCCTACATAGTAGAAGTGTGCAGTTCCAAAAGGACCTTTTGTTTGAGTTGGGAATTATTACATAAATATAGGTGATCATGATATCATAGTGAATCCTTCTTCCACACAAATTTATGTTATACACTTGGCTTCTCTTGTATTTGTTGAATGATCTTGCATATCTTTTGATATTTGTTTTGTTCTATCCTTTTGTATTCCTCCCAATCAGATTGTGGAACATAAATAACATGTAGTAAGCATTCTATGTGTTCTTCTTTCCTTAAAAGTGCATTCTCCACGACTTTTTGTTTTGTGGGTAATTTCAAAGTCATAACCTAGCATCTTTGTAACCCACTTTTGGTGTTCTTTTGAAGATAATCATTTTTCCAATCAGTCCTTCAAATTATCATTATCTAGGTTTTCTTTGAAGTGTCTTCCTATTAGGTAAGGGAACCATTTATTAACTACATGCAATATGGCCAACATTCCCTTTTCATAAATGGGTTTGAGTAAGTTCTTTCCATTAAGTTGGTAGCTTCTAAAGGCAAGGGGCCTTCCTTATTGCATCAAAACTGCACCGATGCCATGCCCTTAGGCATCATACACCATAATAAAGGATTTTGTGAAGTTAGGCGTGACTAGGATTGAAGTTGTACACATAGCCTCCCTATGTTTTTCAAAATATTTGGTTGTTTATTGAGTCCAATAAAATACCTCCTAAGTCCTTTTTTAATAACAATGTTAGACATGTTTCTATTTCACCATAATTATTAACAAACTTTTGGTAATAGCCCATCAATCCTAATAATCCTCTAATATTCTTTAATATTTTGGGAACTATCCATTCCATCATAGGTTTAATTTTGTTAGGGTCCACTTTGACACTTTCATGAGGTACAATATGACCCAAATATTCCAATTCTTGAACCCCAAAGGAACACTTGGAAGGATTTGCATATAATTTTTTCTCCTCCAATACTTTTAATACCATCTCAAAATGTTGTACATGCTCTTCCCAAGTTTTGATATAAATTAGTATATCATCCAAAAATACTAACACATATTTTTTGAGGAAGGGTTTGAAAATAGAATTCATCAATCATTGAAATGTGGAAGGTGCAATAGTGAGGCCAAATGGCATCACCAAAAACCCATAATGATCTTCATGTGTTCTAAAGGCTATTTTGGGGATGCCTTATTACCTCTTTATTATTTGATGATATCTAGAATGAAGATCCAACTTGGCAAATAAAATTTCTCCTTGAAATTAATCTAATAATTCATCAATGACT
>JASDQU010297231.1:11604-25748 GCA_032191745.1 Picea mariana | reverse complement strand
GAGCCTCATTGTAACACAGTTGAGAGGCCAGTATCCGCCACATCTCTTCTTAGAGATAAGCTACCAGCGCCCTAGCTAGTTTATTTCCATTCTGTCTGTAAGCATATTTCAGTCACTTTTTATTAATGAAATGAAGTCTTATTTCCACTGAATCTCTGTGTTTATGTGTATTTCTATATTTCATTGTGTTCCTACATAAATCCAGATCAACTATGCCTTTCTGGTTTCCTTCTTTCCCTCATTGATCTCCTCAATATTGGAGCATGAGGTTCTTTTTATTCTTATTCATCTTCCTTCGTTGAGTCATATTTTGAATCATTCAACTCAAACTCTATATTTTCAGGTTATTCTTGACTTGGTAGAGATTCCTATTTGGGAACATATTTAACCTCTCAAAAAAACAACATCTTGAATGTAAACAATAATCTTATTTTTTGGGTTCCAAAGATTATAAACTTTCATACCATCTTTATAACCAATAAAGATACACTTTTCATATTTATTATCCATCTTACTCCTTTTTTCTTTTGGAACATGTAAATAAACATCACAACCAAACACTCATATAGGTTCAAGAGAGGGTTTCTTAACAATCCATACCTCATGCATATTTTTTTCCACCAATGCTGATGAAGGTGATCTATTTTCTAGCTAACATGCAATACCCATTGCTCTGCCCATAATTCATGTCCTAAACTGGCACCATTGAGTGTTCTCCTTGATTTTTTTCAATGTCATGTTCATCCCTTTCGCAACCCCGTTATCTTGAGGTGTGTATGGATTAGTCTTATGCCTTGATATACTGCACTTCTTACATAACTCTTCAAATTCATTCCTACATAATTTTCCACCATTATCTCTCCTCAACACCTTTACTTTCTTCTCCATTCGATTTTCTACATGAGCCTTAAAATCTTTAAATTTATCAAATACCTCATATTTCTTCCTAAGAAAATCAATCCATGTGTTCCTTGAGAAATCATCTATGAATGAAACATAATACACATATTTACCTAGTGATGGAATAGGCACAGGTCCGAACACATCACTTTGTATCAACTCTAATATCCCATTTGCTCTTATAGAACTAGATTGAAATCTTACTCGATTATGTTTACCATATATACATTTTTCACATAAACCAAAATCCATGGTGCAATTAGACATACTTTCGAGCATACCTTTACTGTGTAGTGTTCGAAGGCCCTTTTCTCCAATATGTCCCAATATTTGATGCTAAAGCATGGCCTTCTTTCCATGGATAGTGTGGATCCTATCTTATTTATTTCTCTTCTCATGGACAATAGAACTATTACACCCATCTGTATAAGTTCTTCCCAATAACTTGCACATATTTACACATCAAGCTCCCCTCATCAACATGATTTCTCCCCATACCATATTGCAAGTTCCCTTCCCAATAAGGTATCCAAAGCTACATCATCCAACTTACATACATATATTAGGCTCCTGGATAGATATGGAATGTGCAGAACTTTAGGGAAAGTTCTAATCCTTCCATGTTTTATCAACAACTTAACCCTTCCATATCCCATGATTTTGGTTTTTGAGTCATCTCCTAGGAAGACCTCACCACTATCATACTTTTCATATTCACTAAACCACTCCCTATGAGGAATCATATGAAATGATGCACCAGAGTCGATCAACCATACATCACAATCTGTATGTGTACCTATATATGCCACGTAAACATCACCTCCTTATTCTATGGAGGTTTTCACCTCTGTGGAAGAGGCATCATCATATCCATTTTCTTTATCAACATTCTTAGAACTCCAATATTTCTTATAATTCTCAGCTTTACCACACTTCCAACATTTCCTCAAATATTTTCTTGGGGATTTAGATATACCTTTAGATTTAGATCTCCCCCCCCCGAAGACTTAATTTTATTCCTATCTTGGGGACAACATCTTACAGATAAAGCATCTGTGTTATGACTATCCATGATTTTCCACCTCATCTCTTCTGATAACCAGGATGAAACTACATCCTCATACTTCAATGCAAATTGCGTGGCACTACCTATTTCTAGAAGCAGATTATCCTAGGAGTCTGGAAAAGAACCTGAAAAATTAATACACTTATCTTCTTCTACAAGCGTAATATTAATAAAGACAAGTTGACTTACCAGATTATTTAAGGAATTTATATGCTCTGTCACAGAATCTCCATATTCCATCGTAACATGATACAAAGTTTTTCGAAGAAACTATTTTTTACTAGGGAATTTGACTGATACAAATTTACCAATTTTTCCCATAGTTCCTTGCATTTATATTCTCCCGACACATTCAGTAACACTGAATCTTATAGGCATAGTCAAATCATACTCCTTTCTCTTCTATCTAGATTCTCTCATTCTTCTTTCAACATACCATTAGATTGAGTACTAGTAGTTTGTGTACCAGTAGGTTATGTACCAGGATCCACAATGATCCATTGTTCTTTGTCTACAAGAAGGTACTCCATCTTAAGCTTCCATAGCTCAAATTTTGACCATTGAACTTCTCAATATCAATTTTATATTTTCTTGACATTATCTTTCAACATATGAATCACCATTGCAAATATCCCACTGAACCCATGTCTATCACATACCCAAGATAAACTTGATTTATTAAGACCAAGCCAAACCTTCAACAAGAAAGGTAGCCCCCTAAATCCAAAAGCATGCTCTAATACCATATTTAAGTTTTAAACCTATGAAGTAAATAAATTCATATGGATTCTTAAGAAAAATAAAATTAATAAAGGGCCCATACACATAATACACAAAGATTTATTCTAGGAACCCTTAACCGGGAGAAAACCATCCTTCTTTGGTGTCGCACCTCTCAAATCTTCATTGTATTAATTTAACCATTCAAAATATGATATACACAATATTTTAGGTATTATTTGGCTACCAAAACCTTAATCCCTTAATCCAGGATTAATTTAGAAAATCACTACAAATAGCAAAAAACGCTAAAATAGCAAAAACCACCAAAAAACAAATTAGGGTGATGCGCTAAATCCTTCATGGAACCAAGGGGGTGAATCCTAGCCCCCCTATAGACCCCCCTTGAGTAGCGCTCAACACACATACCTACAAAGAGTGATAGGTTATGAGATTGACAGACGCATTCATCAAATATGGCACACCCCCCCACACACATACAAAGAGTATAACACCTACCCAACATGACTATGATTGATTATGATTGGAAATGGATGGCCATGGTTGGCTATGGTTGAGAATGATTGACCATGTTTGACTATGGTTCAACATGTTCAACCAAGGGTGGTCATAATTAACCATGGTTAACTTTGGTTGACCTTATATGTTTCACTATGGTTAACAATGCTTGACTATGCTTGAATATGGTTAACTATGTATTAAAACATTTGCATGTGGTTGACCATGTTTGACTATGGTCGAAATTGGTTGACCATGGTTTTCTATAGTTTGGTCATGTTTCACCATGGTTTTCTATGGTTAACCATGTTTGGCTATGGTTGACCATATTTGACTATGGTTGACCACCCCACAAATCTCTTCCCCACTTTTTCAGAGTTACTGAATCTTATTACACTTCCCAAAACAACACCATTACTACCTACTATGGCCACCACACCTACAACCACAAAACCTTCTTCTTCCAGACAAAATGGTCTCCGAACCAAACTTGCTTGCACCATCTACTCACAATACAACAATTACACTCACAACTTCCCAACTCTCCCTAAATTTTGATAAACACTAGCGACAATGCATCAAAATACATTACCTGCACCCACGAAGGCGCTCCCCACCATCACAAATGTTATTGACATTCATTATATTTCCATGTCAGTAAACGAATGAATGTGATTCCCTTGCACATTATGTGAACAACAAGACCACTTCACATATAGGTTTCCTCTCATTATCTCTGCCTGAAGTTGACATACAACCACATTTCTACATGTCCACACACCAACATCACCTTCCACTGAACCAACCTTGACAATATCTCCACATGGAGGACATACCATACCCATAGTAAGGCTAGAACCCTTACCTTTGACCCCATTGGATATCCCCACACCGCCACCATCTGAATACTTTCCTCTGAATCCATTCAATTCGCCTGTAATTCCCATTCATGAGATTCTTCCTCCTCCAACCTTCCATACCCCACAAAAGTATATGGATATTTGGTTCATGTCATCTAGTGAAACCTCATCACCTTCTCCCACAAGTCTACCCACCTCAGTCAGAACTAGTGATCATGCACCCTCATCTCATATACCTTTCATAGACGACCCCCTCGTTACTAACCCAAATCTCACTAGAGCCATCACCTCTTCTCTATCTTCTACTCAAACTGTTATCTACCCATTACACTCCTTCATTTTTCAATCAAATGAAGACATTTTAGAGGCCATGAAAACACCAGATTTTCCCTGGCATTCATTTCACCATTGATCCTTCTTCTTAGCTCACACAACATTTCAATGACACCCAGATGCTCAAGTCTTTGTGATTGAAACCAAATATTGTATTCCCCCTGGTCATGTTGATTGGTTCAAAAATCCAATCCCTGCACCTGATTCCTTTGAAAAAGGGAACATGGAAAACATCTTCCCTACAATTAAGATCGACATCTATATCAAATCCAACATCGTCTAATAAATCACTCTCGACAATGCATGATCTCCCAAAGAAAGCATAGCCTACAAAGCTCTCTTTCAGGAATTCTGGGATATTTTCGCATGGTCTTACACAGAAATGATTGAATTATACCCTGTCATTTTTTAACACTATATTGACACATGGCCCGATGTCACCCTTCTAAGTCCATGGCTATCAAAATTGAAATCAATAAGTTGTGTGTCGTTGGCTTCATCTACCCTATCGCATACACATCTTGGGTCTCAAAACTCGTCCCTGTCAACAAACGACAAGGAACCATTATGATCTACATCGTTTTTCATGATCTCAATCAAGCTTGTTCGAAAGAAAACTTTCCATCCCCCTTCATTGATAAATTTATCGATGATTGTGCCGGTCACAAAGTCCTTTCACTCATGGACAGGTTCTTCGACTATAACCAGATTCAAATTTGCCATGCTGACCAATACAAAATAGCATTCACAACACCATGGGGTACCTTAACATACTGGATTATTCCATTTGGACTAAAAAATGTGGGTGCTACCTTCCAACAAGCCATGACATATCGATTTCACGATCTTGCCCATATTGTACTTTCTTACTTGGATGACCTCACTACTCACTCCAAGAAGTGCTCCAAACACATAAAGGATTTACATCTTGTCTTTCAACACTGCCATAGATACAATATTTGACTAAACCCTATTAAATGTGTCTTCTTCATCACTGACATATGCGTATTTGGCTTCATCGTTTCTCAATGAGGAATCACTATGGACCGCCTCAAATTTTAGGCCATTAATGAGATTCCTACCCCCAAGAACTTATTCCAATTACAAAGCCTCTGAAGTAAAGCTAATTTCCTATGATGCTTTGTTCCCAACTATGTTATCTGTTCCCACAACTTCTTATGCTTACTACGGCATGACATCCCATTTCAGTGGGACCAACATTCCAAATACGCCTTTGAATCTATTAAAGAAGCACTCAATAAAGCACCCCTAATCAGTCCCCCATACTACGATAGGGATTATATAATGTACTTTTCCATCTCAGAGGTTTCAATCACAAGAGTGCTAGTCCAAGTAGGTGATGAAAAACACAAGTATGCCATCTACTATATAAGAAAAATATCTTAGGGCCACCTCTCAAGTAAAATCACGAAGAGAATCTATCCCTGGAAGTTGTCCTTGCAGTTCAGAAACTGCGCCACTATATCTTGCTTCCAACTACCAAGGTCATGGAAGATTCTAATCCTATGAAATACCTACTCATTTGATTCTAGATCAATGTAAAATTTTCTTGATGGATAATCATCCTCGAAGAATATGATCTCAATTTCACAACTCACAAGAGAAAAAATTCCCCCATCCTCCCAGAAATAATTGACAACTTCCCATCAAACTCATTTGAACCCCTAATCAATGAAAAATTCTTGGATGAACATTTACTATTAATTTCATCAGACGACCCATGGTATGGTGACATTCTTTTCTATCTTCGTACACAAAAAAATTTCCCTCATCTCTCCAGCGATGATCGTCGCTGCATCCATCATCAATCCATGCCTCTCGTTACCTCCTCATTGAAGATGTTCTATATTATAGAGGGATAGACACTATTCTTCATCACTACCTCACCATTGATGAGGCATAAAACATCATAAATTATTGCCACAGTCACAACGCATGTAGGGTCACCTCTCTAGAATGTCCACATCACAGAAAGTGGTTCAAGTTGGTTACTTTTGGCCCACCTTGTTTTCTGACTACATTCATGTTGCTAAGCATTGTGACAAATGTCAATTATACACACACAAAGTCAACGTGCCACCCTTACCTCTCCATCCAATCATTACGAAAGTCTCCTTTTGTAAGTGGGCCATTTATTTCATGACTTTCAACCCCCCATCCAGTAATGGGAACAAGTATATCGTAGTCACATTCGACTACTTCAAAAAATGAGCAAAATCYATGCCCACATTCAATAACAAAGTTKATWSAACCTCCCTCTTCTTTTTCAACTATGTAATTACCCAATTTGGAGTCCCTCTCCAAGTATTTTTTGACCATGGTAAACATTTTAAAAGTSAAGTATTTGTTTAGTTATCTACCAAACTTGGATTTAMTCATGAGTTATCTTCATCATACTACCCTCAATTGAATGGGAAGGTCAAAGCGATCAATAAAGTCTTGAAAACCATGCTCCAACACACTATCAATAAACACAAAACTAATTGACATTACATGTTATTTTCGACTCTTTGGGCATATTGCACGACTGTCAAAACCACAATTGGCTTCACCCCCTTCATTTAATTCATGGTGTATAATCCATCATTCCCATTGAATGTGAAATCCCCACACTGCGCACAACAATCGAGCTTCTACCAGACACAACCCCGATGGAACAACGATTACTTAAGATGATCTCCTTAGACAAATATTGCCACACTTCCCTACAAAACAAAGAATCAAAAAAGAAACAATCTAAAGCAGTCTTTGACTGCCACATGAACCTTTGATCCTTCAAAGAAGGTGATTTAGTGTTGGCCTACGATATCGTCCATGATGCTTTAGGCAAGGACCCTTTATCGTTCCCCACTGTCTCACTAAGGGAGCCTACATCTTGGCTTACCTTGAAGGATCCACCCTCAAAGACCCTGTCAACGGGTTATACTTGAAGAAATTATACCCTTAATCATAGCCACCCCACCTTAGGATCTTCTTGTATTATCCTAGTGTTTTTAGTTTTTTTTACCAAAAACCCTTCCACAACATAGGTCTAATCCTTTGTCCTTGTTTTGACAGATGAATCATCCATCTGCTTACTACATTTGGTACGCAGATGGTTCTAGCCATTGGACTCATAATATTTCTTCGGTAGCTCGGACCCTTTACACCCTAGAACATGTACTGCTTCACTCCAATGGTATATGCCTCGGTCCCACCACCAATAACCAAGATGAATATTTTTTCATCATTGGCCTTCTCACAGAAGCTGGTCATTTCCATATTCATCACCTGAGCATTCTTATATATTCACAACTCATTGTTTTGTAGTTGAACAATGTGTATCATGTCTTTGATCCATGCCTATATTGCAAGTACCTGCAAGTTAAACTTCTCACTCTAAATTTTGAATCCATTACATTCACACACATTCCTAGAAGCCTAAACCAGATCACATATACCTTGGATAATCAAGTACTCAATTGGAATTTATCACATTAAACATACACATACAATTATTTTCAGCATTGATCCATCCCATATCAAAATAATTCAACAAAAACACATAGACTCAAAAAACACTATCCATCACACACACACACACATATACCCATGGTATCATAAATGTTTCCTCAAAGGGACATACACATCACCTGACCATACTCTCAGGCCCAAAATGTTACAACATGCCCTCATCATATACATCTGAGGAGCCTCAACTCCTCTAAAACAAAATTGGAGGAAAACACCCATATGGTACAAACACCTAGGCTGCTTCTAGCTATGGGAAAACACTTGTTAGAGGGTCCACTAGTGGGTCCCTCTCATCTGGGGGTACCTCCCCACCTGGAGGTATTCCTAGGGGCATATTTCATGTCACCACAACACTTACCACTTCTGCATGCCACACCAAAGACCTCCACTCATGGCATCCCCCAATACACTTCTAAAGAATTTGGTCATCCCAAATATCAGGCCACCGGTCCTACAACACCCCCTCTAACACCATCTCGAACTGCCACTACAAATCATCCATCTCACCTCACACTGGGTCATGCAACATGCCTGCCCGAGGATCATTAAACTGACATCATCACTTCGCTCGCCCCTCCATCTCTCACTCCCTCTCGATCCCTTCTCAGGAAAAGTCACTCTCTCGGTTGTTTGGACCAAAAACTGCCAAAATACAATAAGCTCATTAGTCTGTTCACATAACCAATAATGATATACAAAAAATCAGACATGCAATATAACACTCACATACCCCACTGGTCGCATAGCTCTCGAGGGGATATCCTCATATCTGGATGGTGTGCGAAGTCCATCCCCAAGTAAGGATAGTACAAAATAATTTGTGGGGTCTACCTCCAAACCCCCTCAAAAGCCTCAATAAAATAGTGACCTCCATCCCCTCCTCCATGTGTTAAACACCAAAATGTCACACTTAGGTGTCACATCATTTACAACACCTTAAGTGTCGCAGAGTGTTGTATGCACCTCACTAAGTGTCGCATGCACTTTCGCAAGTGTCGTGTGCACCTTAATAAGAATCTCATGCACTTTAATGAGTGTCGTAAGTGTTGACACCATGACTAAATGTTGGTTGTGTTCCCTAAGCCATGGTGAATCAAAAAACATTGAGAAAATGTCGAAACCTAACCACTTTTCCTAAGTTTTGATCCTTGTTTTACCACTAATGCCCCCCTTCCCATGTATAGGGAGAATTAATTAATCAACTATGGGGGAGCATTACTAATGCTCTGTGGCCAGTTTTGAGGGATCATTAGTTCAATTAGAGCTAATCCACCTTTTTCTGTGGGAAATCCTAAGATACTTTTGTATGATCATGGTCAAAGGATGACTCATACACTTGAGTCATCTACATTCCCTCCATTTTGGGTACTAAATCCTAACCTAAGGAGTAAATATCTCAACCATTCCCTTGAAATGTTATGGTGGTTAAACCTCTCAACTCTATATAAGCAAGGTCATTCATGGGTAAAAGGCGAGGGGTCCAGTGAAGCATCATGAATATGATCTCAAGGAATTCATGAAAGGGCTGGACTGGAGAGCTTGGAGAATATTTTTGTAGCATAAAAGGTGATTTGTAAATTCCTTATTTATTGTGTTTCCATTAATATCAACTTGGCCTATTCATTTCACTATGTTGTTCATGATAGTGTCTATGCTTAAGTGAAATCGGGTATAGATAGATTTAGTTATTACCTAACAAGATCTAGTAGAAGTAGAAAGGTTTGGTTGCCTCTTGTTTTGCAGGTCTCTTTGATCATTGAAGGTATTGGAGAAGCAAGTGAAAAGGACAGAGCAACAAGGACAAACTTCGAGAAACAAGTAAGTCTCCCTTCTTCTATCTATAGGTTAATGAACTAGATCTACAAGGAAAGTAGTAACCATTTGTTTCATATATAACTTAGATCATAGCTTGATCTAAGGAGATTTCAACTTGTCCGTAGGGTGAATTTCTCACAACACCATGCCATGCCAATATCTCTCCCACCTTCAGGCAACAATATCACCTGCTCTAGGAAGAAAACATAAAGGACTAGCCCAACTACAAAATACCTCGACATCATCCCAACACATCAATCTAGTTGGGTCACCATACAAGTGCACATAAACCATTCTAATGCATCCATTTGTCCGACCATCTCCCTCTCCACTATAGACATGTGTGCCCTGAAAATACTATGGTTCCCCAGTGACCCAAAAATCCTCACTACCAAAGGAAAAAACACCTCAATCACAAGTGAATCAATAGCCCCTATACTAATGCACCCCTGGTGAGAGGCCTATCATGCGAACAATGTTACCTAGCCATTGTTGTCATGGTCTCCCCCGATATAATCCACGGCATGGCCTCCAACTCAACCCTTCGTAACGATAGCCATGTGTTAAAATAAATAGCCATCTCGGTCTACATACGAAGATCATAGCTCCACATGATAAACAATTGTCATTGCAGACTCCACATCCTAATGATGAACTGCTGGAGCGACTCTTGTGACTGTATGTGTGAGCAGTACAAAAAATGCAATAAACCCGCCCAAACATATCTTCACAAAATTTGGGTATCCTTCCCCTCCTCCCTCAAAAGAGACTCCTAGTCTCTCTCCCTCCATCTGATTGACATAATGTTGTTGTAAACCTGCACCCAAGCCAAAAATTAAGCTAGGTCACATAATTACATTACCAAATCCACATAAAACACACAAAAATTAATTTCCACCATTGCACTTGTTTCACATATAGGTGTGCACATCAGTGTGGTTGTATCATAGAAAATCTCATGCATATCACACAGTTGTTTTCCATACACCTATGCACATACTACGTGACTATTGTCTATACAACTGTACACATCCTGCATGATTGTTTTCCATACAATTGTGCACACCTCGCGCGACTGCTTCCAATAAAGTCGTGCACATCATACGCGGTCATTTTCTATCCATTCACACAAGTTCTACGTGACTTCCACATTAGAAGTCATGCGTTAAAAACATGATCCCTCATGCACTAATGTGCGGGAAAAACCACCACAGTCACACACATTGTGATTGACTATGACAATTTTACTCATGCAACAATGCACAGGAAACCAAGTTTTACCCATGTAGATCCACCTAAACCAACGAAAAATGACCGTACGACCCCCCATCCCATCTAAAATTGAACTAAACTATGGATGAGTTTGAGGGCACTCACCATACTCTCTCCCATGTCCAACTGGTGTCCTCAAGCTCTCACAATGCTCACCAATGCACACAATAAAGCAATTATCCCTCAACTTTCATAATTACAAATGAGTTTGCATTGTGCGCCCCCCCCACTCACCCATATATACACCCCCTCCAAAAACTTTGAACCCTTCGTTCTAAATCCCAGGAACTCCATTTGTCACATCATTTGTGGCAAAACCATCCCGTACATTGTCCCTTACATGTTGGTATCAGTCGTCTGTCATTTTACCATGAATTCCTAGGATGCCCTCACCCAAATTTGGGCATAGGTACACACACTCATTATCATTTTTATCAAATTCATGTCATATATTCTTTAATTTTTAGATATGTTTCACATCGTGTATTTGATGTTTGTGTGTGTAGTTACTTCATACAATAGTCTCTCACCCATCCAATCATAACTGTATTTCATCCCCTTCAAGTATATGTTCACAACTGGCATGTTCTTAATCCCTTTGCAAACATATGCATATCCAAGTCATACCCCTTGACATTCACCTTTAGGACCCCCACATCCGGCTTTGCAGTACCCCCACCTTTGTTGCATTCAAGTATTGTTATTTGGTAGCATTCTCACCCCCATGAGTTGTCCCACATATATTTACCACCTGGAAATTTGACACTTATGTTGTTATATCCATTAGGTTCAGGAGTCCTGGTAGCACTACACCCAAGAGTGAGAACCCCATACTTCTTTCTCATCATCTTGCTAAACTACCCCATTATGGACTCCCACTTCGTGTTTAGATGGTTACATCAAATGCACTTCCACACTATCATTAATCCTCCATATCATCTACCATTAATTCCCCATCTGCAATTTCATCCTCCATTCACCTACTTGGTGCAAAACCCCACCAGTGGGGCCCCCACCCCTCATCAGTTACATTGCACCACTTGTGCCCCAAGAGGGCCAAGCCATCATTCACTGGGGCACCCGCTTCTGTATATGTACTTTCATCCCAATCATTCTTTATTAATTTGGTAATTGTATACAACACATTTCAAGTTCCAACAAGTAGAGTAGATTATTTTCATTGCCCCCAACAACGTATTTTTCCTTGGCTCACAACAACCCATGCCTCCCTTGGTTGGGGCATTCCCCTTTCATCACCATCTTTGAAAACATATTCATATCATGGCCCAAATACCGACTATCACCGACACACTTTTCCCAAATATCTATATTTTGACCTATCATCCATTCTTTTACAGTCTCACTTATTCAACAAATGAACCAATATTTGGTCATCCCCCTGACACTAGATCATGTTTTATGATTGATTTCATCATTCCATTTCCCCCAACCAATAGAAGTTATCTAGTTACATACATCTTGAACATTGTTCATGTCACCATTCCATCCATCCTCTCCTCCATTCAGTCCCCAATACTTGTTTGATGTAATCGATGCTAAGAATCCCTTTGCTTCTTCCAGTCGTTCCCTTTTCCTTTCGATGTCAACTCAAGTTTCCAAGAAAGTGGCAATATCTTGGTTCTCATTCCCTTATTAATGAACAGTCTCGGATGACACAAAAAGAGTCTTACTCGTTTTTTGATGTCATTGACCCCCATAACATTCAACTCCAACAAAGTTCCATGTTACGGTGGGTCTTAGTATCCGACCATTGTAGTTTTTAGTAATTGCTGAAGACCTATGAATTTGCTAGGCCATCAATTCTTCCAAGTTGTTCATACCTCAATTCAGAGCCCGTTGAATAATCAGAACCAACATCTGTTGTTTTTTGACGCTCCTAAGGGCACTGTAGACATCTACTTCATCAACAATATTCAGTTTCTATCATTTCATTTATTGTTTCATGAAACGAGCATGGGCATGTCCACCTTGTTATTACCCAGATATATATTTCAGTTTTTGGAGAATACTTGGTTCCCCTCAAGATCCCCTTTTCCTCCAAAGGACCGCTCTTATAGTCCTCTCAGACAACAACTACAACTCTCCTATTCACAAAAGAAAAAATGATGTATTTTTTCTATACATATGTTCCTAACCTCACACATCATGGGGCATTTTTTATCACCAAAAAATTGCTCAGAAGCAATACAAACAATGGTCCAAGAAAATATCAGCACAAACACAACATACTTCCAACATTTACAAAACCTACTTCAACAAGATGAAAAAACTATATAAAACGAGCCATGAATTTCTACGCATTTCCACCAAATTTAGCACATGCACATCCACACAGATAAGCAAAGCACTGAACACACACTCTGCATGGTCTGCGTGAGTGTCACTTATTCAACTCATGCAGATGCAAAAATGACACATTTATGGATTTGGTCATGCCTCAACCACTTTTAGGTTGAAGTCAATCAGGACAAGACCCCAAGATCGACCCAAAATTTCATCTTGGGATGAGTGGAAGGATGGGATTCACCTCTAAAGGCCTTCCATTCACACTTGGAACATATTATGAAATATATTTCTATTTTCCTATAAATACATGATCATTGGATGCTAAAAAGGAAGGAATTCATTTTATTGTTATGCTTCCCATTTTCTTTTAGAGAATCCATCTATTCTCTTGAGAGTTATTTGAGCAATCATAGCATTTGGTAAGCTTCTCACCTCTTGAGAAACTTGACCAATAAGTTCTTCACCATTGTTAGTCATAGATAGGAGAGCCAAGATCTATTTTTGGGTGACTCCAGATCCCTCCCAAGGAGGAATAGGGGATCCATAGTCCCACTTTTCTCCTTTGGTGTTCTGAATTCAAAGATCACTTGTCATTTGGGTAGTTATCTCTTGCATCAATTTCATGCATCTTTTAGAATTTATATGTTCTTAGTTTGCTTTCATTTCTTGATTATTTGTTTTGTTACTTACTATCTTGTGGATTCACTAATCTACTAATAATTTATGTGTTGTCTTGTTGGTCCAACAAGATAGTTAAGGGTCCTCTTTTTTCTCACTCAAGTGACCAAAAGGACCCAACATATTTGATCCCTCTTGAT
>JASDQU010297230.1:0-14096 GCA_032191745.1 Picea mariana | reverse complement strand
TGTATTAGGGATTTTACGCACATGTTTAATAATATTGATGATGAGATGTGATTGACATTGCTATGATCCCTGTGACTTATGAGCCCACGAAGGGCGTAGCTGTTGATGTGCAGGATCATGCCCGGCGGACATGTACCATTTTGGACCGGTACACATGGGGAGATGATCAATTCGGACCTCCATGGGGATGAAGAGCCCATCAGATGGATGTTGAGACCCCATCAGGGGGCAGAGACAGGACAAAGATGGATCAGGGGCTTTGCACTGGAGAAGAGGAGGACGTTCCACTAGAGGCACCCTGATAGAGCTTGACCTAGGGGGATTGTGCCCTTTTCAGTGGAACGTTGGCCTTGGAAGGCCTACGATATCACCCATGATGATCATGATGTCATCCAACCTTATGTATGTATTGGGAGGCAGTGTTGGCACATGTGGTAGGCTAAAGAAGCCCAAGGAGGGCTAACGTTTTTCTCTAGGATGTTGCATCTGCCCTAGAGGGGGCTAATGTCTACCTTAAAGGGGCATGATGTCTCTCTTTAGCTTGATTATGGTTTTAATTTTGAACATTTAATGTAAAACAATATGATTTTTAGTATTTTTTCCTTGTCGGCCTTTTGATGACCTAAAAGTGAAATTAGGTCATGGTATTGTATAAATTGAGGGTTTTCACTCTCATTTTTCAATCATCTCTCACTCACTCATTAGTGAGGTCTGAAATTTGCGCTAGACTTGGTGTTCTTGGCTGAAATTGTGAGGCGCACTTGTTGAAGGAAGGCATTTTTGGAATTCTATTGGCATTTTTGGCATTTCTCTTGGTGGAAGGTGTTACAACTAGGGTTTGCTATGTTATTTCTTGGTGAAATGTAAGTAAATTTATGCAAAACTTCTTAATTCAATGGTTGTATTGTTATTTCTTGCATCTATTGTTATGATTTGTTGAATAAACCCTAGGTGACAAGCACACATTGTAGGTCCTTGTCTGATGTCCCCATCAAGATTTTGAGCCATTATTGAAGAGAGATAGAGCCTTGCCTTAGCAAAACTCTTTTCTTCCTCTTCCGTGCTAGTCGTTTTTTTTATTGAGCTAAGAAGGAGAAAACACATCAAGGCCTAGTTCCCCTACACCTTGTTGAGCCAATTTTTCCTAGGGTTTACCTGGTAAATACTTGCTATAGCAACACGTTGTCTGCAAAACCTCTTGTCTTGGTCTTATACAATCTTTGAGCTAGTCGATTTTCCATTAAAGCTAAGGATGGAGGAGAGAGCACTGAGGCCTAGTTCCCCTACACTAAAGTGAGCATCTCTCTCCTAGGGTTTCATCCTTGAGGCCTTGCATTAGCAACACCTCAAGGTCTAACCCTCTTGTCCTTAGTCTCATTACTTTCACTTGATCCTTCAACTTTTGTGTCCTCTACTTTTGACTCCATTAACCCTAAGGCATTGATCTAAAGACCTCATTTGTCTTGAGTAACTTGATCATCAACTTCAATCAAACACTTAAAGCAATTTACTAATATTTCTAACCCTAGCCTAAAGACTAACCCTACTAACTAATTGTTGTCGTCATCTTTTGCTAGAAACATCATTGTGCAGTTGTCGTTTTACTTGTGAGAAATTGAATGGTTGTTTAAGAGATTACCTAATGAAGTGTTAAATTGTTACATTGAATGCCACGTTTCTTTAGCATTTATTGAAGAAGTGACATTGTAATCATTGCTATTATATAAACATTGACTTCGTCAATATTTATTGCTCAATTGCTTGTATACCAGATAGTCATTGATTATATGAAGTACTAACCAAGCAAGTAAGCTTGCATATATATATCTTGTTGCTTTGTCTCGGGCAGGTACATCTTTGTTTGGTTATACTTCTCTTTATTGGCTGGTTAGTCGGACTATCTGCTCGGTGGTGACTTGTGAGGGGGAATTTATCTTTTAGCCTTCAATCTGTTGCCTTCTCAAAAACTCAGGTCACAGGGGACGTCTCCCCTGGGCCTCACCTCCCTAAATAGAAAGAACCTTCCTATCGAGGTGGCATTGGGTGGGATTGGTTCAGTTATGTCAGTTTGTCTCTTTACATCTGCCTTTTATCCTAACTACAAGTTGTGTGATAACAAGGCCTTTTGACCGCTCGTCCAATACAGGTGGTCAACTCCATGTGCCATGAAGAGATGCATAATCAGATGCAAATTTTGTCGAAGACTTTGGTTCTACAGGGCATGTTTGGCCCCAACACTTCTTTTTGTAACTGGAATTTCCGCACCTCTGCGTGGGTTAATAATGTAATAGGTCTGCATGAGTCATGTCTAGGTCAGTTAGCTTGGGATCGGTTCACTGGGAGAGTTTCTTTCATTGAGGGTTTTTTATCCTCAGGTTATCAATTGGGCTTTTCAACCTTATTGATTTCCCTTGAGTTTTTCCCTCACACTTGCAATAATTCCTCCAAAGTGGTGAACGACATTCTAATGGGTTTATCTTTTGGTAACTATTATAGGGAATCATTGTAAATGACCATGCAAGACATCTTATAAAGTTTTGCAGAATTATGTCGAGTCTAGGATATTTTTTTTAATTAATTAATATTTAATTAAATTTTCCTAAGTTTGGAGGTTTAATTATTTAATTAATTAATTAATTTTGACCAATAATTGTAAAAACTAAGTCCTTGGACTTTTGATAGGGGTATTTGTGCTCAAAAGAAATCGAATAGCACCCCCCTCATCCATGGACCAAGTTTCAACTCAGGCGGACAACATTAGCCATGGGTTTGTCCAGCCGGAGTGTAAGTCAGTCTAAAACAACAATTTTAATTGTTAAAGTCCAAACATGGCAAAAATCTAAAATTGTAATAATGAGTTAGAATGATGTAAAATGGTGAAATAAGGTTAGAGAGAGACCCCCTAAGCATAACGTAACCCTCCCAACCTTTTCCAACCTATTCTAACCCTTTACCCATCCTCCACACTCGAAAGTTACACCCCCCTCGGGGATTGACGTTTTTTCTTAATAAATTAATTTTGTGACTTGCGTGAGGCCCCCTCTCTTATGATTTACCTCCCTCTAGCCTCTACATCATTCCTTAAAGTGATCCCACACCCCTTTCCTCATTATTTCCCTTCCTTTCTTTGCCTTTCCCCCATGTGGTGCACCCTCCAAGAGGAGTTACAACCTCCCTATTCTAGAAAAACTCCAAAATTATTTTTAAAAATTATTTTAAACCCTTCAACTCCCCTAGCACGAATCCCATAGCCTCCCACACCTCTTCGCTTGATCCCAACATCTCCCACAATTTTTCTACACGCTATATCTAGCTTTCAAACCCTAGATAGTGCGCCCTAGCCTTGAGATCTACTCATTTGCTTGGTGGTGGACACTTGGCATGGATCCAAGAGAAGTAGGTTTGCAACTCCAAGTATAAATAGATCTCCTTCCTCACTCCCAACTCACCATATCTTGAGCTATTGTTATGCTACTTGATATTCACTCTCTTTCTCTCTATTCCATCCATTTTCATTATTCTTCTCTTAGGGTTTTGGAGCAAGTATTTCTCCAAGATCCCATTTCTTGATGCAATAATAAAAGAGGCTTTGGAGGATTTTGGGAAGATCTACAAGTATTTGTGTTCTTAAAAACATATGAGGTAAAATCATTTTGATTTCATATAATGGTTGCATGAATGGATCTTAGGTAAAGTATTTTATTCAAGTAGATCTTGCAAGGACTAGTCTTGTGAATCTATATATGTGGTTAGCTAGATAGGGTACAAGTATTTCACTTTACTAGATTAACCCTCCATATTATCCATTGTATGCATGCTATTGTGTGAGTTTTTGCAGGTTGGACTTCAAGGGTTTCATTAGGGTGCCTCTTGGAAGAGTCTCCCTTTGAGATTTTCATACACTCCAAGCAATATTCTTCTGTTGATCTTATTCTCATTATTTCTGTTGCAATCCATATTTCAGTTACCATAATAGAGTTCTTTGGTCATCATAATCTAAAATTTTCACTAAAAATTTTTAAGAAAAAAATTGCCCTTAAAAAGCAAGATTTTTCTTCACTTGTATAGTTGTGTGTGTCATTTTCAGCAAGCATAGCTTGTTGGTTTTTGCAGGTTCAGATCTGGTTGAGAGGGGTTTTGGCTACCCAAAGGCATCCACACAACACTCAAAGGCCCCGCAAGGGATTGGTAGCTATTTTTCAACCTTGCTCCATTTTCTTAACTTTTTCCTTCATTTTTCTCATTTTTTTGGTTGCTTGTAGTGGCTCACATTTGTGGGAGAAAAAGGGTACGGCCTCCTCCTACGCGTGAGCCTTGGATAATTAGGGTTTGATATAGATCTTGCTTTTATTGTCTTTTTCTTTCTAGAACGTGAGGGTTTGTGAGATAAAGGGTATCTCCCAAACCCTAGGACGTGGGGTAGCGTTTGGTTGCTTGCTTCTTGGTTCGTTTGTTGCCTTTTTCCTTTTGCTTGCTTAATGCTTGTTTTTTGGTTTTCTTTTCTCTCTCTTGCTTCCTCTTCCTTGCTTGCTTGTTTCTTTCCTTTTCAATAATCTCAATTAATAAGCAAGATAATTAATTGCCTACCTTGGTGGGAGAGGAATACCCCAAAAGGTTGGGTTACGGTTTTCATTTGTGGTTAAAGATCTAAGTGCTTTAAAGTTACGATATCCTAGATCTAGATCTAATACACTAAATAATTATCTATCTTAAGCCTATTGGGCACATACATCAACTTAACTAGATCTTATGCATGTTTAGTTCACTAAATGTTTATCTTTATGTTCCATGCTTAGATCTATAATCATTGATTCTTCATAATTAGATGGTGTTTCTCTTTAATGCATAGATCTCTTAATGCCATATGATTGAAGTAATTTGTTTCTAAGTTGATATGTAGGCAACATCTAAATCTTTTTCTCTTTCACACTAAATGCTATTGTCTAAATGTTTTTGAACACATAAAAGTGTGATTGCCTATCTTCTATTGGTTGGCAAGTTGTTCTTGCCTTTTTTTTTTCTTTCAAGCTATCTTAATTGTGCATTTTAGTGACATATACATGTGTTAATGCTCTTGATCTCATAATCAAATCAACACACTTTTAAGGCCAAAGAGAGTTTCGGCCAAGTCACTAAATCACCATTAAAAAGTGTCATAAAACTCTTAAAACACTCCTAAAAGTCTACCTAACTCATATAATAAATTAATAGACTCTTTCGGGTACCTTAGACCACCATCTTCACCATCTAAAATGGGACTTGAGGAAAACAACGGAGGGTGTAGGCAGGGGACTATCTCACAACACACATAATGTGTCCTTTCTGGGAAGTACTCTTGTCTTAGGGCTCACCTGCGAAGCTAGGGTGGCAACACTTATTGAGAATCCGACAGTTATTTGGCAATAGGAGGATGATGCTTTGGTGAAAGATTAATAAAATTTGATAACCTTAAGAAAGATTAACAGCTCAACCCTGGATCTAAATTTCTAAATACTTGTGGGTTTAATAATTAAGAGTGATTGATCTTCATCCTTGATACTCGTGCTTAACTTTATATATATTCTTCTTGATATATTGATGATGATGATCTTGATGCTTTAATGATAATGTAATTTGATGCTTTAATCTTTTTTATATCCTGCACAAACACATATAAACAAAGTGGTTAGCTTGTTGTTGTATTTTAGCATTCTTTGAATTGTAAATCTTGTATCTAGTATTTATTTGATCAAGTTAGTCTTTTGTAAGTAATATTGTAATCTATTTGTAACAAACAACCCTTTAACTTAGTTGACCCCTTGCCCAATCTTAGGCACTAGTCTTAGTTGTCCTAGGAAAGGTCTTGCTTAACATACTAACCCTTGCATCTTGCATTTGTTGCTTGTGCATCTAGAGATTAGAAACCCCTAAACCTTGTAAATAATTGAAATAAACTCCTAGAAATTAACTCTAAAACTAATCTAGAAACTAGAGACTTCCCCCTTGGCTTCCCTAGGAGTGAGCCTAGACGGAAGAGATTCAAGTCAAAGTGACAGTGTGGGCTTTGAACCTAGGCATTGAGCCTCCAAGGACACACTAAGTGAGCCGGACTTAGCTCACGTTTGCAAGTGTGTATTAGGACGACAATATATTTGGCGTCGTTGCTGGGGATAAGTCATTTATCCTTGGTTAAAAGGACTAATTTTTTTAAGAACTAAAAATTATTTGAACTTGCATTGGTTGTTTTTGTTTCATTCCTTTCCAAGTGGTGACTCCATTGAACAAATATATCAAGTATACTGCAAGGAGAACTCCTTGTTGGCTGCTTGAGATTCTTGGAGAAGAAGCACTCATTGATTTCCGATGCTTGTTCCAAACATAATAAATTAACCTCTGTTTTCCTTCTTGTTTTTGCTTTGTTTGATGCTCTTGTTTGTCTGAAATAAACTTGGTCATTTGACGACTCCACTTTTAAATAATTTGACGAGGTATTTTGCAAGAAGGAATTCACGGCTTGTTTTGCTTCATCCTTGAACTTGGAAGGGTTTGTGGATGAAGCTGGCTAGTCCTTCTTCTTGTTGGATCCTTAGTAATATTGGGTCCCAGTCCTTTTCTTTAGACCTTTGTTTAAATGATCTAGTTAGAAATGGATGATTTTTATAGTCCTTTTGATTTTTCAGGAATTGTTGGTTACTCTCATGATATACCTGAAGATGTTATTGAAAACGTTCCTGAGTATTATGATCATGATGATGCTAGTGCTCACATCAGGGCCTTCACGCAATATATTTATGAAGGGTGTGATCCACCTATTTATGAGGATGTTCTAATGAAATTTTTTGCCGTGACGTTTGATGTGGAGATGCCTTATTATTGGTTTCATGATTCGCATGATAAGAGATTCAAGACCATACAAGATTTGTTGCATGCCTTTTTGGAAATGTTTGGGCATGATCGAAAGTAAGTTCACAATGAATTAGTTGATGATTTTATGGAAAAATGGAAGAGGAAAAATCTTCTAGCTATTGAAACAACTAATTCAGACATAAAGATAAATGCTCCACCAAGTCCCATTGAGGATCTTAATGAAGTAATTCAGAACATGCAGCTTTTCCAGGAAGAACAATGTAAAACCATGAATGAACAACTTACGGCCATGGAAGATCAGTTTGAGATCATGGAAGATGAAACTTATATTGAATATCCGGACCCCCTTGAGCTTGAGCTTGATAGTGAAAAAGATGAGGAAGTTCAAGGGGAAATTCCAGATGAATTCATGGGTGAGCCAATCATTCATTTTGAGGAGGTAAATGAATCTGAGTTTGAAAATGTTGAATATCTAGATGATTCAAGTCCCCATCCTCCTCCCGAGGAACCAATCTTTTTGAAGAATGACTCTGAAAATCTTGAGGAAAACAGTATGATGGTTCTTGTGATATGTTCTTTTCCAACCTCTCAACCAGAAGAGGAACTAATGCAGAATCATGAGGAAATGGAGGGAAACTTCAATTTATCAATGTCATATCATTATGAGTATTGGTTGGCCTCCCACCTTGATAGTCATGAGCAACAAAGTATTCATAGTTTACACGGCTTGTCATATTCCAGTGTTTTGTTGAAGGAAGGAAGGATCATGAAATCTGGCTAGTTCTTCCGCACAAAAAGTTCCAAGTTGATAAAACTTGGGAAGGAGTCTTTTGTGAGTCATCCTGGACAAGGATGTTTCAGACACTTGTGGCATCATTTCATCCATTTCATGGGTGGTTGTAACGTATCTCTAACCCTTCTTTGTATTTTAATTTTTTATTATTTCAATTTATTATGTCAATATGTACTTGGAATTTTTTTTTTTCGGTACCATAGATTTCATTTGTTGTAAATTAATGATGTTGTACTTTAGTTATTTCATTTTGTAAATGTTGTATACAACATTCATTTATTTCATTATGTATATATGTATTCTTATGTTGGTTATTGGTGAACACTCTGTTTTGTACGTGCTGGATTCTCGTATGCTCTCCATCTCAAGTGAGAAGATCGAACACACGTCTCCATGTGGAGCCAGATGTTGACCACCTCTCCAACATAGGTGGTCAACTCCATATGCCATGATGAGATGCATCATCAGATGCAAATTTTGTCGAAGACTTTGGTTCTACAAGGCATGTTTGGCCCCAACACTTCTTTTTGTATCTGGAATTTTCGTACCCCTGCATGGGTTAATAATGTAATAGGTCTGCATGAGTCATGTCTAGGTCAGTTACCTTGGGATCGGTTCACTGGGAGAGTTCCTTTCACCGAGGGTTTTTAATCCTCAGGTTATCAATTGGGCTTTTCAGCCTTATTGATTTCACTTGAGTTTTTCCCTCACACTTGCAATAATTCCTTCAAAGTGGTGAATGGCATTCTAGTGGGTTTATCTTTTGGTAACTATTATAGGGAATAATTGTAAATGACCATGCAAGACATCTCAGAAAGTTTCACGAAATTCTGTCGAGTCTAGTATAGTTTTTTTTAATTAATTATTGTTTAATTAAATTTCTCTCAGTTTGGAGGTTTAATTATTTAATTAATTAATTATTTTTAAGCAATAATTGTAAAAACTATGTCCTTGGACTTTTTATAGGGGTATTTGTGCTCAAAAGAAATGGAATAGCATCCCCCACATCCATGGACCAAGTTTCGTCTCAGTCGGACAACTTTAGCCATGGGTTTGTCGACCCAGAGTGTCAGTAAGTCTAAAACAATAATTTTAATTGCTAAAGCCCAAACATGGCAAAAATGTAAAATTGTAATAATGAGTTAGAATGATGTAAAATGGTGAAATAAGGTTAGAGAGAGGCCCTCTAAGCATAACATAACCCTCCCAACCTTTTCCAACCTATTCTAACCCTTTACCCATCCTCCACACTCAAATGTTACACCCCCCTAGGGGGATTGACGTTTTTTCTTAATAAATTAATTTTGTGACTTGAGTGAGGCCCCCTCTATTATGATTTACCTCCCTCTAGCCTCCACATCACTTCTTAAAGTGATCCCACTCCCATTTCCTCATTATTTCCCTTCCTTTCTTTGCCTTTCCCCCATGTGGTGCGCCCTCCAAGAGGAGTTACACCCTCCCTCTTCTAGAAAAACTCCAAAATAATTTATAAAAATTATTTTATACCCTTACACTCCCCTAGCACGAATCCAATATCCTCCCACACCTCTTTGCTTGATCCCAACTTCCCCCACAATTTTTCTACACCCTAGATCTAGCTTTCAAACCCTAGATGGTGCGCCCTAGCCTTGAGATCTACTGATTTGCTTGGTCATGGACACTTGGCATAGATCCAAGAGAGGTAGTTTTTCCTCTCCAAGTATAAATAGATCTCCTTCCTCACTCGAAACTCACCATATCTTGAGCTATTGTTATGCTACTTGATTTTCCACTCTCTCTCTCTCTATTCCATCCATTTTCATTATTCTTCTCTTAGGGTTTTGGAGCAAGTATTTCTCCAAGATCCCATTTCTTGATGCAATAATAAAAGAAGCTTTGGAGGATTTTGGGAATATCTACAAGTATTTGTGTTCTTACAAACATATGAGGTAAAATTGTTTTGATTTCCTATAATGGTTGCATGAATGGATCTTAGGTAAAGTATTTTATTTAAGTAGATCTTGCAAAGAGTAGTCTTGTGAATCTATATATGTGGTTGGCTAGATAGGGTGCAAGTATTTCACTTTATTAGATTAACCTTCCATAATATCCATTGTATTCATGCTATTGTGTGGGTTTTTGCAGGTTGGACTTCAAGGGTTTCATTAGGGTGGCTCTTGGACGAGTCTCCCTTTGAGATTTTCCTACACTCCAAGCAATCTTCTTCTATTGCTCGTCTTCTCGTTATTTATGTTGCAATCCATATTTCAGTGAGCATAATAGAGTTCTTTGGTCATCATAATCTAAAATTTTCACTAAATTTTTTCAAGAAAAATTTTGTCCTAAAAAAAAAAGATTTTTCTTCACTTGTATAGTTGTGTGTGATATTTCCAGCAAGCATAGCTTGCTGGTTTTTTCAGATTCAGATCTGGTTGAGAGGGATTTTGGCTACCCAAAGGCATCCACACAACACTCAAAGACCCCCCAAGGGATTGGTAGCTATTTCTCAACCTTGCTCCTTCATTTTCTTAACTTTTTCCTTCATTTTTCACCTTTTTTCGGTTGCTTGTAGTGGCTCACATTTGTGGGAGAAAAAGGGTATGGCCTCCTCCCACGTGTGAGCCCTGGGTAATTAGGGTTTGATATATATCTTGATTTTCTTTCCCTTTTCTTGCTAGGACGTGAGGGTTTGTGAGATAAAGGGTATCTCCCAAACCCTAGGACATGGGGTAGGGTTTGCTTGCTTGCTTGCTTCTTGGTTTGTTTGTTTCCTTTTTCCTTTTGTTTGCTTCTTGTTTGTTTCTTGGTTTGCTTTTGTCTCTCTTGCTTCCTCTTCCTTGCTTGCTTGTTTCTTTCCTTTTCAATAATCTCAATTAATAAGCAAGGTAATTAATTGCCTACCTTGTTGGGAGAGGAATACCCCAAAAGGTTGGGTTAGGGTTTTAATTTGTGGTTAAAGATCCAAGTTCTTTAATGTTATGATATCCTAGATCTAGATCTAATACACTAAATAATTCTCTAGCTTAAGCCTATTGGGCACCTACATCAACTTAACTAGAGCTTATGCATGTTTAGTTCACTAAATGTTTATCTTTATGTTCCATGCTTAGATCTATAATCATTGATGCTTCATGAGTAGATGGTGTTTCTCTTTAACGCATAGATCTCTTATTGCCATATGATTGAATTGATTTGTTTCTAAGTTGATTAGTAGGCAACATCTAAATCCTTTTCTCTTTCACAGTGAAAGATATTGTCTAAATGCTTTTGAACACATAAAAGTGTGATTGCCTATCTTCTATTGGTTGGCAAGTTGTTCTCGCCTTTTGTTTTTCTTTCAAGCTATCTTAATTGTGCATTTTAGTGACATATACATGTCTCATTGCTCTTGATCTCATAATCAAATCAACACACTTTTAAGGCCACGGTGAGTTTCGGCCAAGTCACTACATCACCATTAAAAAGTGTCATAAAACTCTTAAAACACTCCTAAACACTCCTAAAAGTCTACCTAACTCGTATAATCACTTAATAGACTCTTCAGGGTACCGTAGACCTGACCTGCGACGCTAGGGTGGAAACACTTATTGAGCATCCGACAGCTATTTGGCAATAGGAGGAGGAGGCTTTTGTGAAAGATTAATAAAATTTGATAAGCTTAAGAAAGCTTAACAACTCAACCCTCGATCTAAATTTCTAAATACTTGTGGGTTTAATAATTAAGAGTGATTGATCTTCATCCTTGATACTTGTGATTAACTTTATAAATCTTCTTCTTGATATATTGATGATGATAATCTTGATGCTTTGATGATAATGTAATGTGATGCTTTAATCTTTTTTATATCCTTCACAAACACATATAAACGAAGTGGTTAGCTTGTTGTTGTATTTTAGCATTCTTTGAATTGTAAATCTTGTATCTAATATTTATTTGATCAAGTTATTCTTTTGTAAGTAATATTGTAATCTATTTGTAACGAACAACCATTTAACTTAGTTGACCCCTTGCCCAATCTTAGGCACTCATCTTAATTTTCCTAGGAAAGGTCTTGCTTAACATACTAACCCTTGCATCTTGCATTTGCTGCTTTTGCATCTAGTGATTAGAAACCCCTAAACCTTGTAAATAATTGAAATCAACTCCTAGAACTTAACTCTAAAACTAATCTAGAAACTATGGACTACCCCCCTTGGCTTCCCTAGGAGTGATCCTAGACGGAAGAGGTTCAAGTCAAAGTGACAGCGTGGGCTTTGAACTTAGGCATTGTGCCTCCAAGGACACACTAACTGAGCCGGACTTATCTTATGTTTGCAAGTGTGTATTAGGACGGCAACATCTTTGGCACCATTGTCGGGGATAAGTCATTTATCCTTTGTCAAAACGAGTAATTTTTTTAAGAACTAAAAATTCTTTAAACTTGCATTGGTTGTTTTTGTTTGCTTCCTTTCCAAGTGGCGACTCCATTGAACAAATATATCAAGTATACTGCAAGGAGAAATCCTTGTTGGTTGCTTGAGATTCTTGGAGACAAAGCACTCATTGATTTCTGATGCTTGTTTCAAACATAATAAATTAACCTTTGTTTTCCTTCTTGTTTTTTCTTTGTTTGATACTCTTGTTTGTCTGAAATAAACTTGGTCATCTGGCGACTCCACTTTTAAATAATTTGATGAGGTATTTTGCAAGAAGGAATTCACGGCTTGTTTTTCTTCATCCTTGAACTTGGAGGGGTTTGTGGATGAAGCTGGCTAGTCCTTATTCTTGTTGAATCCTTAGTAATCTTGGGTCCCAGTCCTTTTCTTTAGACCTTTGTTTAAATGATCTAGTTAGAAATGGATTATTTTTATAGTCCTATTGATTTTTCAGGAATTGTTGGTTACTCTCATGATATACCTAAAGATGTTATTGAAAACATTCCTGACTATTATGATCATGATGATGCTAGTGCTCACATCAGGGCCTTCACGCAATATATTGATGAATGGTGTGATCCACCTATTTATGAGGATGTTCTAATGAAATTGTTTGCCTTGACTTTTTATGTGGAGATGCCTTATTATTGGTTTCATGATTCGCATGATAAGAGATTCAAGACCATACAGGATTTATTGCATGCCTTTTTGGAAATGTTTGGGCATGATCGGAAGGAAGTTCACAATGAATTAGTTGATGATTTTATGGAAAAATAGAAGAGGAAAAATCTTCTAGCTATTGAAACAACTAACTCAAACATAAAGATAGATTCTCCACCAAGTCTCATTGAGGATCTTAATGAAGTAATTCAGAACATGCAGCTTTCCCAGGAAGAACAATGTGAAACCATGAATGAACAACTTACGACCATGGAAGATCAGTTTGAGATCATGGAAGATGAAGCTTATATTGAATATCTGGACCCCCTTGAACTTGAGCTTGATAGTGAAAAAGATGAGGAAGTTCAAGGGGAAATTCCAGATGAATTCATGGGTGAGCCAATCATTCATTTTGAGGAGGTAAAGGAACCTGAGTTTGAAAATTTTGAATATCTAGATGATTCAAGTCTCCACCCTCCTCCCGAGGAACCAATCTTTTTGAAGAATGACTCTGAAAATCTTGAGGAAAACAATATGATGGCTCTTGTGATATGTTATTTTCCAATCTGTCAACCAGAAGAGGAATTAATGCAGAATCATGAGGAAATGGTGCGCAACTTAAATTTATCAATGTCATATCATTATGAGTATTGGTTAGCCTCCCACCTTGACAGTCATGAGCATCAAAGTATTCATATTTTACACGGCTTGTCATATTCCACTGTTTGGTTGAAGGAAGGAAGGAGCATGAATTCTAGCTGGTTCTTCTGCACAAAAAGTTCCAAGTTGATAAAACTTGGGAAGGGGTCTTCTGTGAGTCATCCTGGACAAGGATGTTTCAGACACTTGTGGCATCTTTTCATCCATTTCATGGGTTGTTGTAACGTATCTCTAACCCTTCTTTGTATTTTAATTTTGTATTATTTCAATTTATTATGTCAATATGTACTTAGAATTTTTTTTTTCAGTACCATAGATTTCTTCATTTAGGTTTCTGTGGTGAGAAATATGTTCAGAGTTTGTCAGAAAAACCACAGTGTTAATGACAGCAAGTTGTTGACGTTTCGGATCCATAACAGGATCCATCATTAGGACAAAAAAGTCTGAGAAAATTAGTAAGAGAGGAGCCTTTATTAAATAGTGATGAGGCGAGTGAGAAAACTACGGTTGGCTGAGTGAAACCCTCGTTTTTAGGAAAAATTTAGGGTTGACCAGAGGTTTTAGTAAAAAATATATATTAATTTTAGGTTGATTAAGGTTAAATTAATGAGGAAACCCTAGTAATGAGGAAGTTCATATAATATTACGTTAATTTTACAAGCAATGTTAGTTTTGTCAATATTAAGGTTATAGGTTAAAATAAGAGGTAAACCCTAGGTTTGGGGAAGTTAGTGTTATTAAT
>JASDQU010297226.1:0-14030 GCA_032191745.1 Picea mariana | reverse complement strand
ACTTTTGATTTAGGAGTCAATTTCAAGGGTTTTTCAGCAATGGTATCTGATGTCAAGGCCACAATGAATCAACTCATAGTTTTAACACCAAAAATAAAGTCGGTGCTACCAATAACATCACTTTCTTATTCGAGGGAAAATTTTAAGGTTTCATCATCTTGTCAAAGCCACGATTTCAAACAAGTCACAATTTTAGCCACCCCCTAAAAAGGGGTACCACCGGTAGCACCACTTTTTGATTCGAAGGTAAAAATGTGACCTCTAAAATAAAAGAGAGCTCTAGAGAGTTCTCGTTAAGTTGGTAACTCCATTCAATGAGAAGAAAATTACAAGAGTGGGGATGGCACAAAGTAAACCAATATTGGAAAAACATGGATGGGAAGGATCCTAACTCTTTTCAGGACTAGAAATCGAGGTAGGATTGGCAAGCAATGTTATCAATAGAGGAAAAAACAACGATGGATAATTGTCTAAAAAACAGAAGAACACCAATCCAATTGGGGCGGGACATTATAAGATGGCAATCTCAATGGAATGGTAACTTCAGCGTCAAAAAATGTCAAAAACTCCTATAGTCTAGTAGCCAAGAATACAACCACACAAGAAAGTAGCATATTGAATAACATATGGAAATCAGAACTATGGCCTAAGGTGTCAACATTCTTATGGCTTCTTTCTAGGGGAAAGACTAACCTAGGAAAGACTTATTAAAAGAGGTTTTGTGGGACCCTCAATCTGTGACTATGAAAACAAGACAAAGAGACGACTGAGCATCTATTTAATGAATGCCAAAACGTTTCGTTGATGTGGGATGCAAGGGAAATTTTGTTTAGGGAATCTGTTCGGATCATGGGAAATATCACAAANATTTCTTTAATATATTTTTTTTTCCTAAAAAAAATAATAAATTATATTTCATTAAAGGGTGTATAGAGATTTTTTTAATGTAAATTTAAAAAATAATTAATCAATTTTTCAACCAACACCACTTTTGATTTAGGAGTCAATTTCAAGGGTTTTTCAGCAATAGTATCTGTTGTCAAGGTCACAATGCTAATCAACTCATAGTTTTAACACCAAAAATAAAGTCGGTGCTACCAATAACATCACTTTCTTATTCGAGGGAAAATTTTAAGGTTTCATCATCTTGTCAAAGCCACGATTTCAAACAAGTCACAATTTTAGCCACCCCTTGAAAAGGGGTACCACCGATAGCACCACTTTTTGATTCGGAGGTAAAAATGTGACCTCTAAAATAAAAGAGAACTCTAGAGAGTTCTCGATAAGTTGGTAACTCCATTCAGTGAGAAGAAAATTACAAGAGCAGGGATGGCACAAAGTAAACCAATATTGGAAAAACATGGATGGGAAGGATCCTAACTCTTTTCAGGACTAGAAATCGAGGTAGGATTGGCAAGCAATGTTATCAATAGAGGAAAAAACAATGATGGATAATTGTCTAAAAAATAGAAGAACACCAATCCAATTGGGGCGGGACATTATAAGATGGCGATCTCAATGGAATGGTAACTTCAGCATCAAAAAATGTCAAAAACTCTTATAGTCTAGTAGCCAAGAATACAACCCCACAAGAAAGTAGTATATTGAATAACATATGGAAATCAAAACTATGGCCTAAGGTGTCAACATTCTTATGGCTTCTTTCTAGGGGAAAAACTAACCTAGGAAAGACTTATTAAAAGAGGTTTTGTGGGACCCTCAATCTACGACTATGCAAACAAGACAAAGAGACGACTGAGCATCTATTTAATGAATGCCAAAAGGTTTCGTCGATGTGGGATGTAAGGGAAATGTTGTTCAGGGAATCTGTTCGGATCATGGGCAATATCACAAAGACTCTAAAGATATAGCGACAATCTCCTTTCATTAACCCAATAGTAAAGAGACCATGGAACGTATTTCCAAGATTCCTTCTTTGGAAAATCTGGAAAGAAATAAACTGAAGGATCGTCAAATAGCAAAGCATAACCAAGGCATGAATATGGCACTGCATCCAAAGAAGTATTCAAGAATTCATAATCACATTTTGATGGCTGGATGAAGCCAAAGACTTTCTGGGAGTGGAGAAACTCATTTTTTATCACTGGAATATGTACCAATCTCCCTTCCTTCTAGCAAGATGAATCAATAAAAACCAGAAGGTCTCACCGGACATCTAGAAAATACCACCAACATGTTTTATCAAGACAAAATTTGATGGAGCAGAAAAAGGGAATCTAGGGACAGTAGGAGTAGGTGGATAATTTTGAGATGAGACAGGATCAATCTCATGGATTTATGTGGTAAGATTGGGCAACAACACAAAAAATGCAACTATGTTAGATAGTCTTCTCAAATACTTGCAAGCAGCATAAAGTATGGGATACAATAAACTCGTCATGGAAAGTGAATCAAAAGTGATAATCCAGGATCTCACCAAGATCTTGGGAGGCACTCACCCTAAGAAAGTTTCATCAAATTGGAGACTCAAAGCGAAAATGCTCCAGATTGCGAACATGACGTAGTCCATCCCCAGATTCATCTTGTCCCATATTTGGAGAAAAGCCAATGGATTCGTAGACAAGTTGGAAAGTAAAATAGTGACAATGGAAGAGAAGGAAATCTTCTTGGAGTAAGAACCTTTGGATTCCAATAAACTCAAATATTATTGAAAAAATATCAGCATGAATGACAATGTCCACCCATATGGGGTGGAAGCATAGAAATTCATGGTGCCTTCCACGTGAATGGCAAGGACACCACATGCCAACGATTGAGATCCTAGTCACTCCATGGGAGGAGATGTGGAGGGTACAGAGGTTGAAGGGTGATGTAGCCTAGGTGCAAAGCATGCAGTGCAACTATAATCATAGGGTATGGAAACTATCAAAAGTAATGAGGAAATATAAGATGGAGGAGATGGAGGTAGGGATCAGAGGACAATCAATCTAAAATAGATCCAAACTGATGAATGGGTAAGACTCGGTACCTGAAAGACAAATTGACAAAAAATGAAGGTTAGCAAAATATGTACAATACAATATAAATCTAAAGTTGAATGAGACAAAAGTGAAAATAAAATGAAAAGGGACAAGTGAATAGGAGAGAAGGCTGAGGAATGGAAAGTGAAGGGACATTGCTATTGGTATTCTCTTACCCCCGAACTCTCCTTATTTCCTTGTTCACTCTCAATAGCAATGGATATTTTTGGCGGGGGAAAGAAAGGAAAAATTGAAGGGAGCCATGAAAGCTTTATACCATATTGTCGAAATGAAAYACATTGGACCCCATTCGAATCTAGTTTTCCCATTTAGTTTTTCTAGGGTAAAATCTTGTCTCAAATATGTGTTTTTCTAACAATATCTTTTGTACATTTCTTTTTTAGTCATTTAGGGATTGCATTGAGCTATGGTTTCATTCTTATGTCTGTCTAGTAATTAATTGACCCCTATTGAGAGTTTGAATAAGCTAAAAACTCATGAATTTGTTCAAAGGGAGGTCAGACTGCACACTACAATGATTAATGGAGTAAATAGAATTCTAACAACTCTTTGTTTGGAACCGTCGAAGTGATTCCATATTTTGGAATTGTACGGTTCTCCTTTCGTAGTTGTTTCTATTTTATAGGTGGTTTCTGATATGGTTATTCGTTGCTGAGAAGCATTTTCTCTCTCCCTATGTATATTTGGTTGTTGGTTAAATTTTCCTCACCACACACAATTCACATGACCTTCTCTAGGTGTCCCACAACTCAACCTCTTGTTGTTTATGTTGTTGTTGATATACATTTGTTGATCAATGTTGGTATATACATATCCAACCTTAGTCTTTTTCCTTTTCTTCCTATGTTCCTTGTATATTCTTTACTTAGTCATTTTTCTCTTTGAAATGCTGGTTGGGGATCAGGTTATCATCAAGACCATAGGTCTGCAAACTCGCAATTCTATACTTAGTCAATTTTCATGAATCCAACACTTAATCGTTTTCACGTGTTGTGAGAGACCAATCCATCCCTGTTCTCGTAACTCGCAAACCATGAATGCACGGCACTCAAAATGACCCACTCTACTTTTGTGTCATGTAAATTGCATTGCTTACCTTTTTATACTTATCCAATTCTCTCAATTGTGGATGCAGAAAATCCTTCCTCTCCACTTGCCATTTTCCCTCATGCTCGTGTCCCGCAACCCACAATCCCGCATTCTCCAAAATTACTCATCCACTTACACAACCCACAAAATCCACTTTTCTTATAATTAGTCTATTTTACCATTGTGGATGTCGGAGTCCCCCCTTCTTACCTTTCTTACTCTTCATGTCCACAGTCTCACATCCCTTAATCTCACATTCATCATATTGCACTTCCCATTTCCCACTTTGCACCTCCATACTTCAGCATTTTTCATGTTTTCCAACATCACATCACCTTTCCCAATAAAATTTTCTTCCTCTCCACCACGTCACCCACCACTTGTGTGAACCTAATATCGTTATTAAAGTGGCAAATGTTTTGTAAAACTTTGTAATAAATTCTAAATATTATCGAGCAAGATACCAACTTTGAAATAAGAGCTATGGTGGTTAATAATCAACAAAATAAATGGTAAATTTAATAAAGAGTTAAATATCCATGTTGTAAAAAGGGTTATATCGATAGGTGTAAAGGCATTTAAAGTAGAAGAAAGGATGTGTATTGCAGAGAAACACTTAACACTCTTGGACAAGAAGATCATTAGTTCCAGTGGTCACAATCTTACAAGTGGTATTTGTATATTTCCCTCGCATAGAAGGAAATAAACCAGGTTTGGAATTCAGGGATAGCATTGGTCAATTGTATTCATGAATTTAAGGGCTTCAAAGAACTGGTTCTTTGGTGCGCATATAAGTTCGATACAGAAAGAAGAATTATTCAAATTCAGGAGAAGTCGCTAATCTTCTTAACTCCATCAATTTTCAGGATAATGTTGTGACTCTGAAATCCCACCATGTAGTTCAAGAATGAGGAAACAAATGAATTTATTAAAGAACACCAAGGAGGAGCAAAGCTCCTCGAGAGCTATCTCACCAGCTCGAGAGTTGACAACAACTCCGCTCAAGTTGAGGTAAGTTCCTTGAAATACCTGTACAAAGAATTCGGTTGGCTTTTTGCATGTATAATTGGACTAGAGTCCACAACCTTTGTGCCAAAATACATTGTTTATATTTTTTACTTTATTGTTCATGAATACGCCCTAATTGACTGGGCCCAAATTATTTCAAATGAGCTATCATTTCAACTAGGTGGTTTAAGAAAAACTAGAAAATTCTATATGACTTCCTATTTGGTATATGTTATAGCCTACCACCACATCTTTGAAGAATTACATAGGGAAAGGAGTGTTTGATTTCAAGGTGGAACCAACTTTCGTCTCGTACCCGACTTTATGGAGACATAAATCCCAGTACAATTTCAACATGGTCAAAAATGGTTGTATTTCTACTTTAAAAAATTAATTTTTGGTCCTACTACTTCGAGACTATCACTAGAAGTTGCCTCCTTTCTTGCCGAGAAAGGAATTTTTGAAACTTCAGATGATTTTAGTTTTCTGAGACTGTTTGGTTTTTAGTGGAAACCATTGTTTCTCCCCTTTTATGTGTTTGATAGAATATTTGTCATCGAGGTGTGCAGACAATATAAATATTGAGCACACTTTTTCAACAAAAAAAGAAAGAATCAATTCATTCCACTATTATGCAAGGTTTGGAAAATAGTTGTCAAGCATATTTCCCACTTAGATGAATTTGTTGGTCAATTGGATCAACTTGTTTTAAAGGAAGCTCAATGCATCAAGGGTTTTGATACTAAGGACTTATTTTCTACTTATTTTCTACACACGTGTCTCTGGTCTGATACTCTTCATATTTTTGTAAGTCTAAACAGTTCAAGGAAGGATGAGAAGACAACCAAAATATCCATGAGACCTCTATTGAAGAAGTCTTGAACGATGTTAACAAGATGGAAAGCACTAATGAGTGCTACAGATAGAAGGGTTTTAACATCCCCACTATAATCCTCATTTTAGTTTATGCATAATGAAGAAATGAATATGGCTATGGCCAAGCAATGTAATATGTGAATTGCATTTTTTATTTTAATAAATATAATGTGATACTAATTGTTGAAAATATGGACAGAGATGGGGGCTAATTTATCCACAAGAGGGGGGAATTTCTAGGAGTGTCTAAGAGGGGTTCAAGGTGGAAATTAATTATGGGTATTAATCCAAACCCAAAATTCTGAATTTTATTATCATTGGGGATGAATTATATTTTCTAGTTGAGTGTATGAGAACCTAATCATTGAATACATGTCAGGGGGTGGGTGTAGAAGTCACTTCAATAGTTATTGGAAGAATGGGGTTGCTATGCAATCAAAATTAGGTAGTGTGTAGTCAATTGTCTTGGAAAATAGAGAAAATTTGTATTGGGAAGAATAGGCAGTTTTGACATTCAATTTTTGCATGAACAGCAAGGGGAGATCAAAGAAAAAAGTGGATTGAAGCTAGACCAAGAAGGTTGGGCGAATTTTGGAGCATGCTAGAGCGTTTTTGGAGCATTCTGAAGCTAAATATCAAAGATTCAAGTTGTCATGCCTAAAGAGTGAACTCTTGTGGGAGTCGCACTGTAACAAGTGTTTGTTGTTGTTTTCTAGTAGTTTTCTTGGCAGCAAATTCCAGTGAGTTCCTAGTAGAGAGATTCATGGTTACATGTTCCATAGAGACCCTGATAAACAAATGGGATGCCAGAGGGACTGAGAGAAATGAAGGGGTACATTCCTTGGGTTGGGCAGGTAGAGACGAAGAGAGCTGGAGGAAATTTTGGATAGTTGTGGGAGAATACCAGTGGGTTGTGTGATTTTGAGTTGTGAGTGGATTGCTAGAGGCACCCTTCTCTTGTGGATTCCTATCCCCAACTCAAGGGTGGCTTGCTATCGATATTTGGAACAACGATTCTATGGTTGGGTGGAACGTCCTTCCCAAACATTTGGTTGCACAAATGTTTTAAAAACATAAGTGTTTAATTTTTTTTGAGTTTATCTAATGAGTTTAATGGCTCTGTTTTCACCCTGTGAATGAGAATCATTTTTATGTGTTGTTGTAGATGATTTTATGGCTGCATTATGTTCATTTAAAATGTTGTAGATGCATTTAATTATGGGTATCATATTTTAGTTAAAATTGTGTTTAATCCATAGCTGGTAAGATACATAAATTTTTTAACAAAAGAAAATCTTGATTTTATGTGTTTTTATGCAAGCAATGTTCCTTGGTTAATCTCGGGGATGTTACATAATGGTATCAGAGTGACACGTTCAAATATTGAGCCTATATGGGCTAGACTCAGTATGAAGAAGCTAAAATATCAAAGTTAAATCTCAGAGAATGTCTGCAATATGGTTTTCAAATTTTTCCAGGTAAAAGTGTGAGGAAGTTGTCTGTAATTTTGGTGAATTCGAGTTCAGGGGATAAAATCCCCAATTTTAATCTCTAAGTATGCATGTGTTGGGCCTACAATTGGTTGAATTCTTGAAGTTACAGTGTAGCCATGAAGAATTGGGTGAAATTGGAAAAATCCCCAATTTCTATAGTGAAATTGGTTGGGAATTCAACATACGAATGTCGAAGTTTGGGTGAAAAGGTTGAGTCAATGTGCACCAGGCCTAAATTGGACATTAACAAACTTAAATTTAGGTTCTATGGAGTCCCTGGTAAAAATTTCAGAACTATGCATTTTTGGAAAAATTCGACATTTGGGAAATTTTGGGTATTTTATTGTACATGACATCCGCATGACAAGGAGACCACATGGCGGTGACGTGGTAGAGGTTGTTGATGTTTTGGTAGCTGTGAGAGGATCTTTCCCTCCTAGATGACCATTCTTAAATGTAGAGAAGATTCTAGAAGCAAGAGATCCATTGGACAGATAATGAAATACCTTAGAAGAGAAGTCGGCCCAGAAGAATAAAGTAATAATGAAAAGACACATGTCCAAAGAAGAAATTGGCCCAGTATAGTGGCCATAAAGACTATAAATAAAGGATGTCTTGGCTCATTTGTTCACTCACTCACACTCTCCTAGCTACACAGAAGCAAGGTGCAAGTTTGGAGGAAGTGACACAGTAGCTGCAGCTGCACAGTTTATTCTTGTTCAGTCTTTTGGCATCTCTCTCTTATGCGCTACTCCTTAAGGAGGTGTGCTACCTTTGTATGGTGTTGTTGTTGCAACTATGGTGGTATTTCTGGTTGAGCTAGCACTTGTGCTAGGTTTTATCTGATTGGACTTTCTTTGTGAACAGAATCCATCTAAGTAAAGGTTAGTGTGCTCGAGGGTGGCATATGTGAATTCCTATGGTTGGGTGACAATGATGTGACATTGTCTATGGTTAAACGAGCATACCAAAATTTCAACATGGTATCAGAGCTAATTTCCTTTGTAACTGTTTAACCATTGGAAGGAAGATCCACAGTTGCAGTTGCAGTGTCAGTTCCTTTGTGCGAGTTACTTTGTGTCAATTCCTTCATGCAAGTTTCTTTGTGCCATTTCCTTCGTGTTAGTTGCAGTGAAATTTTTTATGAAGTATTGGGACTAATTTTTGGTTTTCCTAGTGCACCTTACCCTAACGCATCTCCAACTACCTTTAGATTGCAAGTTGGAGCACTTTGAGATTTTAGAGTTCATTGTTGCTTGTTGATACTGCCAGATGGTGTTGTTGCTTTCTTCTCTTTGTTGGAGGTATGTACTTGTATATGTTTAAATTGTATCACTATCTTGAGGGTGTTTGTAGGAGAAGGGATCTTTTGTCCAAGCAACAATTGTAGATCTAGAGGGATCTCAGATCCAACACATTCAGAGGAACAACACACTTTAGGTTGGCATATCAGGTTTGATATTTCTTTATATTGTTGCAGTTTAAGTATGAGTTGTAACTAGAGTAGCAATCCTTATTTTCATTGTTATTACTATCCTAGTAACACTTCATTATTGTTGGTATGATTACCATTAAGTAAATGCTCATTGTTTAGTATTAATGATGCACTTGTCTGCAAGATGAATTTGATCTCCTCTGGGATATGTTCTTAGTTGACCTTTTTCCAGGAAAGTTATCTTTTAAACACCATGGAGGTTACCATGGAGATATTGGTGTTCTTGTTTCTTGTTCTGGGAAGGTCACGGGTAATATCTTTGAGAGGGAGTTATAATGATGGTTGCAGGAGAAAATATGAAGTAGACTATACAGACATAGAGTTGTGCACATCCATGAAGGAGAAGATGAGTTCATCACATGCAAAGGGAGAAGATGACTCCCAAGACTATATAGCTTCAGAGAGAGTCAAGAGTCAGAGCAAGCATGCAGACTCAGAGTGAGCCTAATCTCAGAGAGAGTCAGTTTCTTAGAGACTTTCATTCATAAATTATTCCTCTTTAGATTCATATTTAGATTCAGATGGAAGAGACGTCCTCCAGGACTAACAGACAGGAAGCTAGATCGAAATATTCAGATACTTTGAGGAGATATGAGACCTCCTGAGAGGATCACCTTGCTTCAGTGAAGGAATCCAGTAAGAAGGACTTGGATGTGGACCATTTACCTTGATTCTGAGACATGTAGATCAGTTGACAGCAAAACATTTATTGAGATACATACGTGATACAAGTAGATATGGATTGAGATATGCTTCAGATGGAGATGTGAAGTTGTAGGGATATATAGACTTTGATTGGGCAGGGAGTGCAGTGGATCAGAAGAGTACTTCTGGATACTACTTCAGTTTGGGATTAGTGTGATATCATGGTTGAGAAGGAAGCAGATGACAGTGACACTCAGTATAGCAGAGGCAGAGTATATAGCAGCTAGTATTGCAAGCCATGAAGCAATGTGGCTTCGAAAGTTTCTTGCAGGACTTCATCCGAGACATGATGTAGAAGGGAGTTGTGAAGCTGCAGTACACATGCACAAATGAGTAGCATCGGGTAGACATTCTACCAAATTGGTCATGTTGATTTGACCAAGGGAGAATGATACATTCACTAAAAGGATTAGCCATGTTGATTTGTCTAGTGGTGAATGGCCCAAGCTTGGTCTTTCTCCTATTAGTCATGATGATTTGACTAGGAGAAGAAAGACTCAAGGTACTAAATGTTCACACTCGATGAGAGGGAGGTCTGTTGTTTCTTCTCATGCCGACAAGCCCCTATGGCCAAGGGTTCCCTAGATCAGTCTTGCGACTGAGGGGGTAATGCACTGTCAAACCTGATGATAGAATAAACATCACACGCATAGTCATGAGGACTATGGGAGTAGCTTCGTGCTAATGGATGAGACTATAACTATGGTTAATGGAATATTGTAGTAGTTGTGTGCTACTAGCTTATTGCTACATAGTTATAGAGACATCGACTATGATTATGGTTGATGGCATATTGTAGTAATTGTGTGTTACTAGTTGATTGTTGCATAATCATAAGTATGACTATGGTTGAGGGCATATTGTAGTAGTTGTGTGCTACTAGTTGATTGTTTCATAGTCATACGGATCCTGAATATGGTTTTGGGCATATTGTAGTAGTTGTGTGCTACTAGTTGATTGTTGCATAGTCATACGATCCTAACTATGGTTGAGGGCATATTGTAGTATTTGTGTGCTACTAGTTGATTGTTGCATAGTCATGGAGGTGGAAAACTATGATTATGCTTGAGGGCATATTGTAGTGGTTGTGTGCCACTAGTTGATTGTTTCAAAATCATAGATTGTTGTATTTCATTTTCATTGCAAGAGAGAGACATTGTGTCTCTGGATATTAGTTGTGTGCTACTTGGAGTGGTTGTGTACCACTGGATAGTAGTTATGTACTACTATGGATCAGAACAGTCGTGTTCTACTAAATGGAATTGTAGTAGTTTTGTGCTACTAGCTGATTTCCATGGAGACTACCAGTTCACATTGGGAGTAGCTAAGTGTTACTTGATTGCAGAGACTGTGACAGACAATTCGAGCTACCGATGACATTGTGGTAGATGTGTGCTACCAGTTGATTGGAGAGTAGAATGCAGACTACTAGATGAAGACAACGTAAAATATGCCTCCCTAGCTAAGAGGGAGTGTTGATGTTTTTGTAGATAGAAGAGGATCTTTCTCTCCTAGATTACCTTTCTTATATGCGGAGAAGATCCTGGAAGCAAGAGATCCATTGGATAGATATTGAAATACCCTAGAAGAGAAGTTGGCCTAGAAGAATAAAGTAATAATGAAAATACACATGTCCAAAAAAGAATTCGGCCCATTCTAGTGGCCAGGAAGGCTATAAATAAAGGACATCTTGGCTCATTTTTTCACTCACTCACACTCTCCCAACTACAAAGAAGTAAGGTGCAATTTTGGAGGAAGTGACACAGTAGCTATAGTTGCACAGTTTATTCTTGTTCAATATTTTGGCATCTCTTTCTTGTGTACTACTCCTTGAGGAGGTGCGCTACCTTTGTATGGTGTTGTTGTTGTAGTTGTGGTGGTATTTTCGGTTGAACTAGCACTTGTGCTATGGTTTATCTGATTGGAATTGCTTTGTGAACGGAATCTATCTTAAGTAAAGGTTAGTGTGCTCGGGGGTGTCATATGTGAATGCCTATGGTTGGGTGGCAATGATGTGACATTGTCTATGGTTCAACAGAGGTGACATGGACTTCCACGGTAGCAGTTGGTAGCACGGTGTAAAGTGACATGGGAGTCGCATGAGGCGGTGGTATGGACAAACCATAAACCATTATCGTATGGGTAGCGAAGCGATTTTGGTCTGAGGCCTTGTACAATGAGACACCATAGGGATCATTCCATGTAGCACAGAGAAAACTGTTGTCATGACCTAAAGGTTTTTTAATACTTGTGCACTTTTGGGATGCGACATGGCCTTTCAATCGTTGATCTCGCACGATCTCCATCGTCGGATCTAGAAAACGTGAAAATTTGTGCACGTCAAGGTAAAGGTGTGGGACGGGACCCACCCATCCCTACATCCATTGAAGGGGAACCACATGGATTCGATCAGATGGGGTGAGACCCTTGTCCCATCTGAGGTTAGATGTGTGCTAGCTGGGCAGGTGGGGCCGTAAAATATTAATATTTTATTAATGTTTAAGGTTAACATAGGAGAAAGAGGAGAAATAAGAGAGATAAGGTTGGCGAGGAAGGCTAGGAGGGTGACATGGCATCACCTCAAGGTGCTATGTGGACCCAGAATGCTACATCATCATCGACGATAGTAAGGGTGTCACATAGGTAAAATTGTTCCATATTGTAAGCCTGCTTCTCCTTGTACTATAAAGAACGTACAGGTTCTCCTGGATCCAACGAAGGTCGGACCCCACGCTCAGATCTAACGCCTGATATCTATTCTCATCTATTGCGCGCTACTCCTCTTTGAATTCATATCTGACGGCCATTGGGGATTCTGAATGAGATCCAACGTTCGTTGTTGATCTTCACAGCTGATCTTGCCATTGCCATGCCATCATCGCTCTGTTGATCATTCTGATCTTTTCCATCAATGACAAACACGCATACTCTGCCTCTCTCTGAAGCCATGCCAACATATTATAGTGAAAAAATTACATCACTATACTCTTTCAAAACTTTTGGTAAAAAAATAGTGCCAAACTACATATCAATTACAAATCCTATCTATTTCTTGATGTCGTAAACTCTGTAATATATGTCTAGAATTCTAACAACCATAAAAAAACATGATACTTAATAGAAATCATGACAACTAGGATCTTCTAGATCTACATTTCGTGGGATAGAGCCCTGCTTCACTATCTCCATGTCTTCAACAAGATGGTGTGCAATTTCTCCGAGTTGACTTCAATGACAGTGTTTGGTTGTAAGACAATGTTTGGTTGGAAGTCCTTGACTGATCTCTCTTGCTCAAATTTAGAAATATGCTTCTGAGCAAGTTACATTATGCTTCAGGGATAATGATTTGTTGCTTTTGTTGAACAAGAGTCCCCATGATTGATGCAAACTAAGAGGTGACCTAGTGGTCGTTCTCATGGATTTTTGAGAGCTTCAACGGATAAAATATAATATTTCACCATGTTATTCATGAGATGGCAATATATATTGGCGAGGAGGAGAATTTTTTATTCAAGGCAAGCCAAAGGCTGCACAATTTTCCAACGATTCACAATGAGGTAGGATTCGTCTTAGCTAGCAACGCTAATGTATTTGACAAGGCCCTTTACACCATGGACCGTAGTAGATAAGTCTCCAGTTCAAACCTAGCAACTTTGACTATGCTTATTCTGATAACATGTTGAGCAATAGTTTGTAGCATTTGCAGGTTGGGTTCATGCGGGTTAAGAATAAAGAGCCCGAGGTGGATATATACAACAAATATTTGGCAGCATTTTCTGAGTCCATTAATGGGAGTCACCTGCTAGAAGAGTATGCCAATGCCAAAAGAATTATAATAACAAAATACAAGACAATGGCAAGGGTTCAAAGCCCAAGGCTGGGGAGATGGAGAGGAAGGCAACAGTTATTGAGACACAGCCAAGAAATAAGGTCGAGCAGGACTCGAGAATAGTGTGCTTATCTCAGTTGACTGGAGGTAAATATCATCACAGTAAATTCCGCACAAAAAAAGGACTTCATGACAGAAGGGTTAGGTTGTCTGGTCCTACGACAATTCAATTATATGACCGTTGACGGGCGAAACTGACCGTCCGTCAACTGGGAGAGTGGAACCGGTCCGGGGTTGTCTAAATAACCCAATTCGTTTGGTATGGACCACCCTGACGAGTTTAACGGCTCCGTTGGCCGCTCTGAGGTCTCATAAGGAAACCAAAGAGAACAGTTGATCTAAGTTAAGTGATCTAAACTAAGGAAACTAGAAACTAATAAAACATACTAAAACAAACTAACTATCTAAATAAAAGAAATCAAACTAAATTAGAGGAAACTAGAAACTAATAAAACAAATTTAACTTAACTATA
>JASDQU010297225.1:441-14081 GCA_032191745.1 Picea mariana | reverse complement strand
GGCTACATCTCCTGGTCCAGCTTCCAATGGATCTTTTGTATTATTTGCTCAAAGTGCTAAAATATGTGCTTTACAATGCTCAAAATCCCAAATAGATGGCTCCAATGGCTTCAAAACGTCCAAAAACCCTTAGCTGGGATTTTTCGGCACTTCGTTTGGCCAAAAATTGAAGAAGATAGGCTTCCTGGAAGTTCCCCTTCAAACTTGCTGTCTTTGGATCACCAAAATGCACCCTTGCCTCCTCAACCTAGCCCCCACGCACATTTATGTGTTAAAACTCAGCACCGGGCGCAACCGCACAAACGATGCGAATTGTAGGACGGTTAGGGCGTGCCCAACCCCTAACCGCCAAGTCCGTGGGCATATGGTCTACCATACGACCGCATGCACATATAAAAAGGGCCAAGTCCCAAATCAAATGATAGAGCGACAAGTGTCGCCGCGGTTTTTATAACCGTTGGTAATAAAACTCCCGCACAATACATTGACCACCGGTCGTATGTGTATGGTCCATCGGTTATATGTGTTATGGCTCCGTTTGAACTACGTGCGCTGGTAGTCACATGATATATATACATATGGACGGGGGCTGGGGCTTAGCCCCAACCCTGTTTGCGCCCATTCCAAAATACATTGCAATTCAAATATAAACAAAACCATATAGTGGTAAGAACCACTACAGTGGCACGCCGGTTGGGCGGCTCTTCCCAAGGCCATACCCCTTCCCGGAGGTCACGGGGTCGATTCCTGTCGACTACATAAGTTTTAACCAATGTTTAGGTGACACGTGGTGGCCATTGATTGGGCCACGTGTTGCCATCTCATTCGCCACAAACAAGCAATGTGTCATACACCAACTCATCCACATGACTACCAACCACACCTGCCACGTGTCGTACGACCCTGCCACGTGTCGTACAGTCTGCCACATCAGCATCCGTACGGACTGTACAATCAACACATTTTTTTTGCCTGTTTGTCGATTTGAACAGAATGCGATATCTCTCTCATTCGATGTCCGTTTGAACCCAAATGAGTTGTGTTGGGTTCGTGATGACGAGGCCTATGCTCCCGTTCGATTTGAAGTGATTCCAAGCACTTTGAATTTTGAGCAAAATTTGATCCCCTGAATCACTTTTAGCCCCCATCCTTTCCCTAACTAGTGGATTTTAGTCCCCCATACTATTTTATCGTGGTCAGTCTGCGTGCATCGATGTATTTTATATTAATGATGAGACATATACAAACATAGGCACACTGGCCTTTAACGTCTAGGCTCTCCAGCCTAATCATCACAAAACTGGCTCACTAGCTTATAAAACACAATATATACACAAAGGCTCCTTGGCCTCAAAATTGCGCTCACTTAAGTTGTTGCACGCGGTATCCTAAAATGTGCACACTTCATCATTTTACTACGCAGTATATGCGTGCACTATGCCATGAAAGGTGCATACAAAAATGATATCAAACAACTCACTAACTTAAGTACATTTTCATTTTACATTTACAATTGGGTTTGGCCTAGGGATATTACAATTCCCTCCCCTTATTTATGCATTGTCCTTAGTGTATTATGTACACATATACTACCAACAAAATTCAAAAATCCTAAAAAATATGCGGGTATCCTGCCCGCATTGCATCCTCATGCTCCCAAGTAGCATCCTTAGGACCGTACCAGGTCCATTAGACCTTTACAAGAACTATGGCTCGATTATAGAGCTGTTTGATTTTCCGGTCCAAAATGTGTATCGGATGCACTTGGAAAGCACCTTCTTGCTCCACCTGAATCACATTCTAATAAATAACATGATTAGCATAAGGTATATATTTCTTTAGTAATGATACATGGAATACATTATGAACAGACATAGATGTAGCCAATGCAATCATATAAGCTACTAAACCAATCTTCTCTAGGATCTCAAACGGTCCACAATAGCAAGCTGCCAACTTTGAGCAATTTCCCAACTTCAGGGAACTTCTGTTGGCTTTCACTTTCAAGAATACATGGTCCCCAAATTTAAATTCCCTATGAGTTCTGGTCCTATCAACATAGCTTTTCTACCTGTCTTGGGTAGCCTTTAAATTCTGTATTATTTTTATCATTTTCTCCTCCATTTCCCTGAGAAAATATGGCCCAACCACTGCTCTATCTGCTGGGTTATCCCAGTTTACCAGTGTGTTGTACTTTCTGCCATAAAGTGTCTCAAATGGGCTCATCTTTAGAGATGTTTGGTACCCATTGTTATAACAAAAATATACTAAGTGTAGGTAGTCTTCCCATTTTGATGGTTTATCCATCACATTCATCCTCAACATATCCTCAATCACTTGATTCACCCTCTCTGTTTGTCCATCTGATTYTRGATGATAAGTTGTACTAAAATTCAAATTTGTTCCAAATCCATTAAATAATCCTTTCAAAAAATTTGAGGTAAATTTTGGATCTCTGYCAGACACACTTGTCTTGGGTATGCCATGTAATCAAGTAATTTATCTCATATAAACATCAACAATGTTGGTTGCCTTGTGAGTGAGCTTAACTGGAATAAAATGRGYAGCCTTAGTAAGCTTATCCACCACTACCATGATAGAATCATGTTGCTTGTTTGTTCTGGGYAGTTTGGTGATGAAATTCATTGTTACAACTTYCCATTTCTACTCAGGAATGGGTAATGGTTGTAGCAAACCGRCTGGGTGTTTATGCTCARCCTTTACCTTTTGACATTCCAAACATTTGRCAATAAAATCAACAACCTCTTTCTTCATTCCTGGCCAATAATGTTGGCTTTTGACYGCTACAATAGTTTTCTGATAACCTGGGTGCCCAACATAAGGTACATTATGCATTTCTCTCAATATCAGATTTTTCAATTCATGAGAATTTGGTACACAAATTTTCCCCTGTACATGATAATTTCATCATTATCTAGCTTGTATTCTTCCATTTTCTGTTGCAAATTACCTTGCTGTAATTTTGCCACTATTTCCTTGTATTTCAAATCTAATTTTGCATCCTCTAAAATTATGTGTTTCAAATATGATTGGTACATGCTAATGGTTGTAGCATGAAATTCATGCACTCTTCTGTTGAGCGCATCAGCCACTTTTTTCTCTTTTCCCTTGATATGCTTTATATCAAAGTCATATTCACTTAGAAATTCTAACCATCTGTTTTGTCTAGCATTTGGAGTTGGTTGATCAAATAGATATTTCAGACCATTATGGTCTATCCTTAGCTCAAACATTTTCCCCATGAGGTAGTGTCTCCATTTCCTCAAGACATGCACTATAGCTTCCAACTCTAAATCATGAGTGGCATAGTGTCTTTCATGCTCTTTCGACTTCCTTGATTCATAACATATAACAAACTCATTTTGACTGAGGACTCCACCAAGTCCTTCTTTACATCCATCTATGCAAACAATGAAGTCTTCATTTGAGTCTGCAATCCTTAGTATTGGAGCACTTGTTAATAATTGTTTCAAGTGTTGGAAACTCTTTTCACAATCCAATATCCACTGAAACTTCACACCTTTCTTTTGCAAGGAAGTGATTGGGTGTGAAATCTTTGATAAACCTTCAATAAATCTTTTATAGTAGCCTACAAGACTCATGAATGATCTGACCTCTGTCACATTATTTGGCATTGAGCATTCTCTAATGACTTCTATCTTCTCAAGATCCACTGCCATCCCATCCTCTGAAATGATATGTCCCAAATAATGAATTTGCTTCTGATAAAATGAGCACTTGCTCAATTTGGCATACAACTGATGTTCCCTTAAAACTTACAACACCATCTTCAAATGATGCTCATGCTCTTCTTCCGACTTGGAATATACAAGGATGTCATCCAAAAAGACAATGAAAAACTTGTCTAAATATTATCGGAAAACACCATTCATTAAGCACATGAAAACAGCTAGTGCATTGATAACCCAAATGGCACCATTTTGAACTCATAATGACCATACCGTTTCCTGAAGATAGTCATGTTGATGTCTTCCTCTTTAATCCTTACCCGATGGTATCTTGATTTGAGATCTATCTTTGAAAATATCTTGGCATCCTTCAATTGATCAAAGAGATCATCAATCATTGGCAGATGATACTTGTTCTTTATAGTCACTTTATTCAACTGTCTGAAATCAATACACAATCTTAATGTCCCATCTTTCTTCTTCACAAACAATACCGGGGCACCCCAAGGTGACACACTTGGGTGTATATATCCCTTCTTCAGAAGTTATTCAAGCTGCACTTGCAGCTCCTTCAACTCTGGTGTACTCATTGTGTAAGGAGTCTTTGACACTGGAGCTGCTCCAGGCATTAAATTTATAGAGAAATCAATATCTCTCTTTGGGGGTAGTATTGGTACCTCCTTGAACACATCTTCAAAATCTGTCAAGACTGCACGATCTTCCAAATTTGACACCTTATCTTTAGGTGTCTCTTCCATATGAGCTGCAAATATTTGACACCCTTTTCTATAACATTGCTTCAATTGCAATGCTGAAATTTCTTTGATCGTTACTACCCTGGGAATTCCCTGCACTTTTCTTAGGCTCCCTTCCTCATCTAAGCAAGTAAATGCCTTGTTATGACAGTCTAGGATAGCATGATGTTGGTTCAACCAATCCATCCCAATTAGACAGTCATAGGAACCTAAAGGCAAGATGTGCAAATCTTCCCTGGTGTTCAGTCCATTCATGTCCATAAGACATGACTTAACCATCTCATTAATTTTTTTTTTGCTCCGGTAACTAGCTGCACTAACCATGTTTTTTTCTTAAAAATTGCAAACTTTCCACCATCTTAGGATCTATATAACTATGACTAGCTCCTAAATCAATTAAAATAGCAATGGTTTGGTTGTTGATTATACCTTCCACTTCAATCATATGTGATTGATACTTTGCTTGCTTGTTGTCCAAGGCTGCATAGATCCTAGGTACATTTCTTCCCATGTCCTCCACTGTTCCAGCTTACTGTACATTGCGAACAATCCTCACTTTTTCACCTTTGTGAGGACAATCTCTAAACATATGATCTCCTTTACAACCCCAACATTGAATAGGTGGTTTCCTTAGCCTTTGACCCCCTATCTCAATCATTATGGGTTCTCTAGAAGTTGGATGTCCCTGAGTATTATTTCTGAAGAATGGTGGCTTAGTTCCCTTCTTCCTTTGATCCATCTTGAATTTATTTTTGTCTTCCCAAGCTTTTTGGAAAGTTGGTCTTGATTTTTGTTGATCATATAGGCATTTAACTCATCTTATGGTCTCCTTCAATTTCTTGGGATCATCATATTGTATTTTGTCACTGATGAATGATGGAAATCCACTCAAATACCTCTGAATCTTAACTATCTCATCCTTGATGAAAGAGACATACATCAACAGTTCTAAAAACGTTATTTTATATTCATTTATGGTCATACTCCAAAGCTTGAGTTCAAAGAACTCTTTCATTTTCTTGTCATAGTATTTCTTAGTCAAGTATTTCTTCTCAAAATACTTCTTGAATTCCCTCCAAGTAACAATTTTCTCTTTAATGTGTTGCACCTGCACAAGATGATCCCACCGCATGGATGTCTTTCCTTTGAGTTGATAGATGGAAATTCTACCTTCTACATGAGAAGAATAATTATGTAATTGAAAATACTTTTTCATGCCCAACAACCATGTCTCTGCATATTCATCCTTCTTGTGCTCACCATCAAATGTAAGAGGTTTGATTTTGTTCATTTCTAATCGTAGCTCATCCACCCTAGACCTCTTATGCTTCCTGATAGGGGATGGACTTGAGATTCTATTTTCCTTCTTATTAGAATGCCTTAGGGAGTGATGGTGATGTTTTCTAGCACTTCTGGATCTTCTTTTCTCATCATGAGACCTATGACTTCCTGATTTGCTTGAGCCACTCTCCTTATACAATTTATTTTCTATTATGTTCAAGCTCTGCATTAAATTCATGTTGAAGTCATCATGTTGCTCCTTGTCTCTCATAAGCCTTTCATTATCAATTTTATGGCTTTGGACATCCTTCTGCAAATTTTTAATGGTCTCTACCATATTCATGTTTTCATTCCTTCCTTCTCCATGTCCATTGGAGTTTGTTCCTTCAATGCCCAAATGGACATCCATCCCTCTGATTTCATCTTCTTGGTTGTAAGTCCCCTGTGCCTCTTACATTACTCTAGACTCTGTGTTGATCCTGATCTGATCTATCTTTTTTTAACTTTGCAAAATGTGAAACCAACAAAACTTTGTCAGGTTAACCGTTTCAACAATTTCATGAGAAATATGAACCATTTTGGTTCAATAATATATCAGAACTATTTCTTTTGATTTCCTAAAAATTTGAATGCCCAGATCAATTTTATAGGTAAATATTTAGATTCCACTATCCAAGACCTTTCCAACGCCTTCTCCCATGCTCAATTCTGAGTCTTGAGAAGAAAGTTATGGTTATTTGAATATTGCCCATTAATTTTTCTGTTCACACTTCAACTTGGCACAACTTTGTGTTTCAATTATGCATTTTTGCACCTACTCCTTTGGATTTTTCGTAGAATCTCAATTAGGTTTCTTTATATACATATTATGGACACTCTATCCAAATTTCATCTTTTTCTGGATTCTTCGCTGCTAGTTACAACCTGCTGAAGTTCTAGACCAATTTGTATTTTTGGTCTGGAATGCTACATGTACCTTATTTTCCATTTTAAACATTTTTAACATGCCCAAAAATTTAATTCATCTCTAGGAATGTCTTCTATGGTTCAATATCTTTCCACTTACTGCTCCTGCGCCTCAATTTGATTCATGAGCAGAAAGTTATGGCTCTTTGAAGTTAGATGGGTCTTAAAATTTACCCTCCACTGTTTGTGCTGTAACTTTCTCATAAAAGCTCAGTTTGACAAACGGTTTAAACCATTAGAAAGCTCTTTTCAGGCTCTTTTATTAGAGCTGAAAAAATAAAGTGTGCCTTGGCACACTCTATTCTCGTGGTTTTTGAGTAGCGAAAAACGTTGTTAAGGCCCTCAAAAATGCGTTGCAAAAAGATGACGTTCGAACAGTATAAAACGTCGTGGAAATTTGTTGGTTTTCCGCTGTTGTTCACCATCCAGACGATTTCTCGCCCAAAAATTTCAACCTGTACGCTCATATTTAGCATGCACAACCACACCACAAGGTAAATCGTGCTCCACACATCTATAACCACTTTGCATCACTTTTCTATCGCGTCAATAACTTGCGCGCACTACTTTTGTATCGCGTGTCAATAAACACCACACACAGTTTTGGTTCTTGCACTATTACTTATTGTGTGCAATTTTTGTATCGCGCGTTGATATTCCATGTGCATTTCACTTTACGCGTTGTACCATGCCAAAGTTTAGTATGCCCCCACAGCGCACCAATACTTTGCGCGCACCATTAACTAAATTGTCGCATGAGAATATATACCCACATTCTGCGCGCACCAAAAAATTTCTCTGTGCTCTGCTAATTTTGTGCACACCAAACGCGCCATTATTATGTGTGTACACACCGCGCATACTTTTTTATGTGTACGCACACCTCACAATGCTAAGTTTAGCGTGCACACTCACACACCAACATTTATCCGCGCGATGCCAAAATTTAGTGCACGCACCCACACACCAACATTTTTCCGCACGGCGCAAAAATTTAGCGCGCACACCAACACACCAATATTTTTCTGCGCGGTGACAAAATTTAGCACATGCACCAGTAAGCCAAATTTTTTTTGTGCGGTGCCAAAATTTACATATCACAAGCTTTTTACTACGCATCATGCATTTTCAGTGTGACTGCCTGTGCACATTCATTTTTATGTGCATCAATTCCTCGTGAACTTCGTTGCAAATATTGGGGCTTTTGCTTAACCTTTTCTCAATTTCTACCATAGGCATTTTGCAACTATGAAATTTGTTCAATTTCACCTTGATAACACCAATTCAACCTCTGCAACAACAAATCGTTGTGAGTTGACATTTCTGGAATGAATTTTTCCCAAAATCCATTCATGAATTGAGAATTTTAATTACGAATCTTGCTCCATCTGTCATGGCTTTAATATAACTTCAAATTCGACCAATTCTAGGTCTGAATTTGCTAGAACAGATATTACATCAAGAATATCTCACCGCATGGCCGAATTTCTTAATTTTCCCACGATTTTAACAACGAAAATTGGGGCTTTTCCCAATTCTACACAATTGTTGTTACTTTTTACCATGGACACTCTGCAACTCGAAATTTGGCCACTTTGAAATAAATTCTCTGTGAAATTTCGCTTCAACTCAACTTGTTTGGTCCATCCAGGCTCAGTGTTGAAAATTGAGGCTCTGATACCATATTGTAAAATCCCCTACCACCCATGCTGGGCCATGCTACACGAGAGAAGAACTCTTTTGTTCTCTTTGCAGAACATACTGTAACATACCCAACATCCAACTGAGCTATGCCACATAAATTTTCTGAACTGCATGCAATTAAATATATACACACAGAACTCTTGCGGAAATTTATATATAAACGTAAACAGACAAATACATACTGTAAATGCACAGATTCATACTGAAATAACAGTAAACATATACATGCAACATATTCAGGAAATACCCATAAATATAAAGACAGTTATAAACACACATAGGATAAATCCATAAAAATAAACACATAAATGACAATGCAGCATGTAAATTTATCATACAATTGACACTTATCTTGGCAAGAATATCACCAACTGCGTGCAGACCTTCCACAAACCTCCCATCCTTAGACCACACTACTCATCACTCTCAGCAGTGGGTCACCCCCGAGCTTGGACTAAACTCCACCCGGGTAAAGGGATTCCTAATTAGGCTAATGGTTCATAGACAATAGGAAAGGCTCCGTCACAGGTGCCAACTCAAACTAACAACCTACAATCCCTCATTCCCCACATGCCTGTCCCACCCCAGTAAGTTTTCCCTTTATCTGCTCAATAGTCCTTCGGTTGCCCCACTTCCTTTCTGGGCTTCAACAACAGGCCGAACAGGAAGTCTCTAAGCCCTGTAGTTGTGGTTTAACACCTTTAGAAAATCAATTCCCAACAATTCTCTCACCCAGAGAGAAATTTCTCACGGGCCTAACAACCTGCCTCTTCAATATCCCACGGTCCTGACAACTCGCTTCTTCAATCTAGATCCCAAGCTAACCAGCTTCCCAAATAGATATGGCTCTAGATACAGGTTCAGGTACAGTGACATGAAGGTACAAAGGATAAATGACTGAATGAGTGAATCCTCCTAGAATGGCTGTATGGATGATTAATTATGGAAATAATCCCCCGAAAATGAACTAAGTCCAAACAATATGTATGCATGTCCCCAACTTGACACTTGTCATGTTGGGAGCTACTTTGACCCACTTGTCCCCAACTTTGGAACTTAGGATAAAATAATTACCCATACTTTATACTTTAAGAAATATTAATATAATATTCCTTTTTGGCTTAATCTTCATGGCTTAGTCCATTTTACTTAACTTTTAGCCCCCACCCTTTCCATAACTAGTGGAGTTTATTCCCCCATACTCTTTTATCATGGTCGGTCTACATGCAATGATGTATTTTATATTAATGATGAGACATATAAAAAAATAGGCGCACTGGCCTTTAACATCTAGGCTCTCTGGCCTAATCATCACAAAACTAGCTCACCAACTTATAAAACACATCATATAAACAAAGGCTCCCTAGCCTCAAAATCGCGCGCACTTTAGTTGCTGCGCGCGGTATCCTGGAATGTGCATACTTGATCATTTTACTGTGCAGTACATGTGCGCACTATTCCATGAAAGGTGCATACAAAAATGATATCAAACAACTCAACAGCTTAAGTACATTTTCATTGTACATTTACAATTGGGTTTGGCCTAGGGATATTACAAAAGAGGTCCAAGGGTTAGCTAAGGAAGAAGGGGGCACCAAGGCAAAGGGCGTGTAGCTTCAAGGGGCTAGCAGGTACATATTCAAGGGACTCTAACGCATCCGAGAAGGGTTGTTATTGTACCAGGTTCACTTGCATATTTTTTCCGTGTTGTACATTTTTCTTTGAGACCTTGTATATACATCTACTCCAAATTGGTTTTCCCCATGGGTTTTTTTTTTAGGGTCATGTTGACCAAAAACTTATGTGTTATTTTTCATGCATGCTTAGAATTGTATATCAACATTTAGAGTTGTAAATATTGCGAGGAGTGTTATGTGTTTTGAGTATTATTGTATGTGCTAATCATTGGTAGGAAAAGACTTGCAAGGGCACCTCAAAAGAACACTTAACCACACAAATTATTAGCATAAAGTTACCTAATTGTTTGTTGTCCTAAAAGACAACAAAGGACAGTTTTGGAAGTTCAAAGTTAGAGCTACAATTTAGTCAAAGATAGATCAGATTTAACAGCCTGATAGTACCTCGTTTCTCTTCATTGATGGCTGTAATAAATATAGTAATAATAAAAATTTGAACTATTAAAAATAATTATTAATTTTAATATTTCAAACTCTATTAGTATATTTATTTAGTATCTAAAATAATTAATAGAAGTGACATGAATAGATGTGACATGTGTACAAATAAGTAAGTGACATGAATAGATGTGATGTGTACAAATAAGTATTGATGGTCATAATTACTCAGAACATAGGGCAAATTGTTTGATTTTTTAATTTTTAATTTTTAATTTTTAAAATTATTTTACGCCGAAGGCATTGTTTTAAGATGGAGTTTTTTCTCGCCTCTTTGTACATAGTTGGAAGAAATTTCCCACCACTATGTTCAAAGTCTTGTAAATTAAAAAAAAATGAAACATTTACCTTCGATTATGAGTGCACATGTTTTTATTTTTTGTTTTTAATTAAAATTATTGGGTGTGAGACTGATAATAGAGGCGGTGTCAATGTCAAATCTCGTAATCATGTCATTGCATTTAAAAATTTTGTATTTATTTAATCAATTGTGTATTTATTTAATCAAAAGTTATATTACTTCATCAAATTTGTGTCGTGTAATAGGTTGCTTCCACTCAATTCATGTATTATTCAAAGGGATTGAACTTTTCACTCATTTCAATAAGTTTTTTTTAATACCAAGCATGTTTATGTGACATAATAGATTATGTTGTTATATTCTTTCATAGATAATCCTTGCATTTAGATATTGTTTTCTCATTATTTATTTACTTATTATTAATTGAATTAATCTTTTCAATTTTATCTATATGTGCAAGTTTTATCCATCTAAACAAAACAATAGTTATAAAAGTTAATAATATTTTTTTTCCCCTGATCAATAACGCTAACTATCTACTCTCAGTACAACCGAGCTTTTCATAATAGAGAACATAAGTAGCATAAACACAGACAATAGTATAAGCAACACCAACATAAGAGTAAGACCAATAACATAAGTTGAAGCCCAAGTTTGATGTCAATATGAGTAGCAGACTTTAGAGCAAGATAACCCATATTACCTCGAACCGAAGCTTTGAAAGCGAACTTGTCCGGACTGACATTTTTTAGTATATTATTGGAAAATGATTAATGAAATATATTTGATCTATGTATGTAAAAAGAAACACAAGTCTCTTTTTCACTGAATAAATCAAATTTAAAATTTAAATTCATGAAACAAAATATAGGAAAAAATGACTAAAATAATACACAAAGAACAACCTATGAGAGGTAGATGATTTGGCATATTGTTACAAAACTCACGCAATCTCGAACTAAGACTGAAATTTGCATCAAAAAGGAACCAAATTGATTTACAGACAAACTCAACTAATCTTTACTGAATAAATATAATTTGAAATTTACACTTATGAAATTTAGAAATTTAGAAATTTAGAACAATCTATCAAAGTTTTCATTAAATGGAGTCCATTTTGTCAAGGCAATAGACCTATTTTTGTAAATTTCAAAACAAATTTGGTCTAGCCTGCTAAATTGACCGTGACAAGCAACTTCTAGGAAGAAAATAATGCAATTTCTCATCTTTCAACAACTTCTTTACAACTTTTACTAAATGACTTCCATTTCTTACAAAACCTACTTGATTATGTCTGTTGTGACCATCGAAAGGTACAACACACTGAGCCAAGTCAAGTATGCCACTAACTATTTAGAATAAACACCCATTCCAACATTGCCTTACAACTCACGAATTAGAATACAATTCTGGACAAATTCATTTTCTTCCTGCAGTGAAATAACACTTCTTAGCTAATATGACTGCTCAATTTATGATCCTCTAAGTTATTATGTGCTCTCGTACAAACCCTTTCGTTCCTTCTTTGAAGATATAGGTCTTTCAAAAGAATACATTGTGGCTAATTGGGAGATCATAAGAAATGACTACCATGTATGGCATGTTGATCGCATCCATGTGCACACTCCTACTAAGAAAACATTTGAAGATGATGACAACCACATTACCATACAACCAAGCATGGACATGAATGAATGACAGTCTTTATCAAGGTTGGCCCTTGCAAGAAATATCAACTTCACTTCTCTTGATATGTTGGAACTCCGAGAGATTGACACTTCCCACCCATGGGATCGACTCACATTATCACAAGATACATTGGAAATTGCACCAAACTTCATCAACTACAATCGAAGGAATGCAGAAGTCATACAAGAAATCAATCGGATATTTCCTTCCAACAATACATTTTCTACACATCAACAATGTGCATTCAACATAATCCTCCAACACTTACAAGCAAGAGAACCAAAAGAACTATTGAAGATGATCATCCAAGGTACTGCAGGAACAGGAAAATCCTACCTTATACAACACATGATCAAATAAACACTATCTTCTCAAGCAACACCTGGCCATAGCCCAATTCTACTTCTTTCCCCTACTGGAGTTGCAACATTTAACATACATGAAACCACTATATATGCAGGAATTCAGATTCCTATCAAGGACATGAGGCATTTACATGGTCAGTCCCTTACAATGTTCCAAGAAGAGATGAAACATATTCACTACATTCTAATTGATGAGATGAGCTTCATCGAATCTAGACTTTTGTATAGATTGAAAGTCACTTGCATGAGGCATTTCTAGAAAGAAACCACTGCTAATTCGGTTACTGCTCAATAATTCTTGTGGGAGACATGTGTCAATTGCCACGAGTAATGGACACACCTCTTTATGAACAAATCGAGGGAGGAACTTATGGACAACCTTTACCACTGTAATCAAGTTGGAAACAATATTCCGACAACAAGACATCTCTGACACCCAGTATCGCTTTCACCAATTATTAACCAACATTCATAATGCTACACCAACAATTGATGATTGGAGCTTCCTTCAGTCTAGGACTGACAGATTCTTATCCATTGAAGAACGTCAAAGGTTTGACACTTCAATCCACCTCTTTGCAACAAACATTCTTGTGGACAACCATAACAATTTCATGCTTCAATCCTTGAATATGTCAATCGCACGAAATTTCACAGAATTACTTGGTGCTTCAGAACCACACCAACAGGATGATGACCAGTTGGAAAAACATGTCTTGCTATGTATATTGCAA
>JASDQU010297222.1:0-14068 GCA_032191745.1 Picea mariana | reverse complement strand
AATTCAAACAAAGCTAAATCATATAGAGAGATCCCTCTCTGAAGCTGGAAGGGCTAGATCCCAGCTTTAAAAGTGGTTGGTTAAGGTTACCTTTGTGTATTTTCTCTTTTCAACCTCTAGGAAATTTACAGAGTGATAACACAGGCTATAGCCTTAAACTGGGAGAGTTTGTCACCAGGGCCAACCTGTACTTCATGATCTTAGGATCTTATGATGTCATGATTAGTATGGACTGGTTGGAATCGCATGAGGCGATCCTCAACTATAAGACAAAACAGTTGAGTCTCTTTGATGATGAGGGACAAAGATGTGTGATTGTAGGTCAAAACTAGGGAGTTTCCCTGAGGTTCATCTCTTCCTTGTAGCTACGGAAGATCATGTGCAAGGGATGTAAGCTTTATGCGATCCTTGCGTTAAACGAGAAGGGAGTAGTGGAAGGTATAAAAAACCTTTCAGTGGGGTGATATTTTGCAAACATCTTCCCTGAGGAATTACCTGGCATGCCCCATGATAAGGAATTGGAATTTACCATACACCTAAAACCAAGGACTGAACCGATAGCAAGAACACCTTATCGGATGTCGACCCCGGAGTTACAGGAGTTGAAAATGCAACTGAAGGAGTTGTTGGACCTAGGACTAATATGTCCAAATGTGTCATCGTGAGGTGCACCTGCTATTTTCATTTAGAACAAGGATGGGTCGTGGAGACTCTACATTGACTATCATTAATTGAACAAGGAAATGATCAAGAATCAATATCCATTTCCAAGGATTGATGATCTATTTGATCAGATGAAAGGTGCGAAAGGTGTTTTCAAAATTTGACTTGAGATCGGGGTATCACCAGTTACGTATAAAGGAGGACGACATCCCTAAGACCTCCTTTAAGATGAGGTTTGGACATTACAAGTTTAGTGTTTTACCTTTTGAACTGAAAAAATCTCTTTGGGCATTTATGAGATTGATGAAGGGGGTGTTCCACGAATACTTGGACAAATTTTTCCAAGTATTCATTGACAATATTTTGATATATTCTTGGACGATGGAGGAGCATGACAAGCACTTATGCTTGGTGCTACAGTGTCTTCGAGGGAACAAATTGTTTTGGAAACTGTCTAAATGATCATTTTATCAATCGAAGATTCATTACTTAGGGCATGTCATCTCCAGTGAAGGTCGAGGATATTATGGAATGGCCTGCACTGATGAATTTCCCATAAGTGCGTAGCTTCATGGTTTTAGCGGGATACTATCAAATATTCGTCAAGGGTTTTTCGAAGATAGTGAATCCGATCACGGAATTTCCGAAGAACAACAAGAAGTTTGTTTGGACCAATAAATGCGTGGAGGAATTTCAGAGCCTCAAGGAGATGTTGACAACAATACTGATACTAAAGGTCCCTGACATGGATGCGTAATTATTGGTATGCACTGACGCATCCAAATAAGGATTAAGAGGAGTCTTGATGTAAGACAGTCGAGTGATCGCTTACATCTAGAGAAAGTTGAGAAGGAATGAAGAGAACTATACGACGCACGATCTGGAGTCGTTAGCCATTGTATACACCTTGAGAGTTTGGAGACACTTCCTGATTGGACGAAAATTTTAACTAAATATGGACCATTGTGGTCTACAGAACATCTTTATGCAAAGCAACTAGAAAGCACGATAATGACATTGGTCGGAATTGTTTAGCGAGTACGATTTCGAGATTACTTACATAAAAGGAATAGTGAACAGAGTGGCTGATGTGTTGAGTCGGAGACCACGCATATTTTTGGTGATGCCTCTTTAGAAGAATCTACATGAAAAGATTCTAACTTTATAGCGTGACGATGAATGGTACAAAGAGGTCAAGGATTTTTTCGGACAAAACACAATGATGGTGCCAAAATTTGAGGGATTTACTATGGACAACGACGGATTATTGAGATTTAAAATTCAAATTTACGTACCACCCGATGACGAGTTGAGGATTTTGATACTAAAAGAGGCTCATAGAGCAGTGTACATGGCTCATCCCGAAGTCACAAAGATGAGGGAAGACCTTAAAACCTTATTCTTCTGAAAAGAAATGAAGGCATACATAATCAACTACGTGGCAAGATGTCTAGAATGTCAGCAGGTGAAGACTGAACATAGACATCCGGTGGGATTACTACAACCACACGCTATTTCAGAATCGAAATGGGAGGTCATTTCAATGGACTTCATTGTTGGATTTCCACTGATGTCAAGGAGACATGACTCAATTTTTGTGATAGTCGACACTGTGACGAAGAGTGCTCATTTTATTCCTGTGCGTACAACGTATCAGGCACCTGAATTAGCTTGAGTTTTCATCAGTGATATTGTGAGGCTACATGGCATGCCTAAGAGGATTATATATGATATAGGATTGATGTTTAGAGGGTGATTTTGGACTAGTTTCCAAGAGGCCTTGATAACCCAACTTAACATTAGTATCGTGTATCACCCGGAGACAGACGTGTAGACCAAAATAACAAACCAAATCTTGAAGGATATGTTGCATATGTACATTATGGACCAACAAAATCATTGGGAAGAGTTATTTCCACTGGTATAGTTTGCATACAACAACAGTTATCAAGGCACCATTAAGATTATGCCTTTTGAGTTTCTTTACAGGATACCGTCTCAGACACCTTTGAGTTGGGATTGGCTTGAGGATAGGGTCCTGGTGGGACCAGAAGAGATCAAAGAAATGGAAGATCAAATGCAAACAATAAGACAAGGGATCAAGGAAGCGCGTGATCCACAAAAGAGTTATGTTGATGCACATCCTGTCGATCGTAGTTATGAAGTTGGAGATCGAGTCTTCTTATGGGTGAAAATGCATAAGAGTTTGATCAAGTTTGGAAAGGGTGATAAAATATCTCCTAGGTTCACGGGACCTTTCAATATTTTGGAAAGGAAGGGGCCCGTGGCCTATCGAATAGCCTTGTTTGATTATTTGAGGCATATGCACGATGTTTTTCACGTATCTGTTTTGAGACATTATGTTAGTGATCCTACACATGTTATTGACATGAGTTCCTTGCAGTTTTTGGATGAGGGTGCACTCACAGTGGATCCAATTGGCATCATGTACCATCGAATTTGAAAACTATGGTGTCAAACAGTAGATCAGGTTAAGGTCCAGTGGGACAACTATCGAACACACTGAGCGACCTGGGAGGATACATATGTTCTGTGTCAGTAGTTTCCATTTTTGTTTGATAGACAGACTTATGATACTGTGATACACTTTATTTCGACACTTATATACTGTGAAACTTCAGGACGAAGTTTAAAACAAGAGGGGGTGTATGTAGCATCCCTCTCTTGTGTGCACTGAGAAGACTTATTCTTGAGGACACTTGCGTGCAAGTGATCTAGTTCTTCATACGATAGGTTGATTTGATTATGATTATGAGAGATTGTGGATTTGATCATATGTTATTTTTATTGTATTTACATAGACAAGTTCTATTGAATGGGTTCTCCTGAGTGTGCAGGACTCTAGACATTGAGGATGTCAAGGCATCGATGAAGCTTCGTGGACTATGGATCGAATCAAGGAATGGACTATTAGGATTGAATGTTGTTGATGTGACATATGTACATACGATTAGATGTTATGATGTTGATTATTATTGCTGACATGATTCGTTGATGGATGCAGGCTGATGATAGCTTGCCAACCAGACTCACATTTGGAGTAGAGGGGTCACACACGACAAATAGAGACATTGAGGGAGAGGTATGGTGGCCTCCCTGCCACAGCCTACTAGCACTCTCGTCGTGGATCGAACTATAGGTTAATGATTCCCTAGTTCGAGAGAACCACGAGGTCGTGAGGAAAGACTGTGACAGTCGTTTATGATGATTCTAAGGGGCGTGCAATAAGGCAAGGTTCTTATTACTTAGAGGCCCTTAGTCTCCCACAAGATCACCTGACGGAGTATTGACTCCAGGGGTTTGACCTCTACAAAATTCAGTCAAGAGGTCAGTGGCACCCTTGGAGAACTTAGTGTGTCTTGAAGGGCATGTCACGCAAATAAAACAAAAAGAGGTGAGTGGAACCCTTGGAGCACGTAGTGCATCCTGAAGGGCACGTCACAATTTTAACTGGTAAGTTAATAAACCTAGTTCCTATAAAACTATGACTCCTTAGGACCTAGTCAACCTTAAAATGAATGAAGTGATGATTAAGTTTAATAACAAATTTTCCCTTAAGAATTGTCTCCAAGCTTAGTGAATTTAAAACCTAGGTCTAAGTAGAACCTCTGAACAAAAATAATTATACATATAACAATAAGAGGGTAAAGAAATTCAAAATTTAATTATTTAAGTAAAAATTATATGGGAGGATTAAATTTACTAAAAGGATAAATGGTTGTTTTTCTACAGTTGCTAAATATGATTTATAGTTAAAAAGAAAAGGGGGAAAATTAAATAAAATGAAAACTTAAAGAAAAGGGGAAACTTAAGGAAAAAGGGGGAATGCCTAACTTAGCAAGGAATCTAGACTTTGGAACTTTCTATTTATGAACTCAACTAGGAATTAAGTAAGGCGTAAGTCATTTAATAATTGTAAGGGAATATTGGGACACCGAGGAGCATTTTTAGGAATGCTTTTAGGTGGGTGAGGGAAATAGGAAAATTTAATTAATTAATAAAAAATTATTTTCTGGTGCAACTAGGGGATCAAGCGACATGTGTATAGAGGAGGTTTTTCGTAAATAAATGAAAAAGGAATATAATGAGGGTTTGGGAAATTAATCACTTGAAAACTCTATAAAACGGATGGTAGAAGAGGAGTGTGCATCACATATGGCTTGTGTAATGTTACGCTGTCGAATTTCATCTTGACTGAACTTTCTCATGTGGGAGTTGGGATACCCAGCTCAAGTAACGAGTGGTAGTTCGACCTTGCGAGGTGATTTGGGTGATAGAATTCTCTGGTATTGTTTGTGTGTCCCCTTTGCGGCTCGAGGGGCTTATACGGAAGAGGAGTACCTCTAGCATTGGTTGGGATGTACTGGTGAGGTCACATCGGTTGGAAAGAGGGAGTTGTATGGAGTGCGCGCGGGACAACGACTTCGGAGAATTCACATTTGTCTATGGTATGAATGTGTATATTTGTATTGAATGATAGTTAAAAATCCCCGTATATACGTCTCTCTAACTTTGAAAGAACGTGTGCGTCACTGTGTTAAAAATTTAGTTAATTTTTGTCCTGGCAATTTACGCTTGTGAAACTTGGTTGAAGGGTAGTTAAATTATGTTCCTGTGCCTTTAGTTAAGGAACTTCTATTTTGTTAAATTTTTTGTTTTATTCGGCATAATACTCTCCAGAGACTTCGTTTGTTTTCTTTCAACAAATTTTTCTTAACGAGTCATTGTTTTATGATTAGAGAATTCAAAGTTATCATAGCCTTATGCTCATTGTACTTTTGATTGATTTCCAATGGTGAACCTAAACTCTGAATGCTAATGACTTCTCTGCATTTTTTATTGTTTTTAATAAACGAAAAAATATGTTTTTATCTTTTGTTCCTTTATCCTTAAGTTATTAGTCCATGCCTGAGCAGTCGGCCAGGAGCCCAATCTACTATCTTTCACTCTGGTGTTAAAGATTTAGATTCAAATTCCCTTATTTCTTATGCATGGATAATAATTATAGGATCCTTCCTCTACCCAGTGTTTATTGTAACGCGTTTCTCTATGTGGGGAGGCTGAGGGCTCTACGCCCCTCTCTTTACCCGACAAACCCTTTATTTTTCTTGGAGTCTATATTATTCAATGAAGACTGGTTACATCATTATATAGGAAACGACTATACAACAAACCATAGAAAACTAGACTCTACATTAAGTGAAGTAGAGTTCAACTACAGAATTGATTGCTCCATTATTTCCAAGTATCCCCCTTAATTGAGAATGAATTGACTCCTACACCTAACATCTCCCTAAACAGCTCAAACTTAATCTTTCCAAGAGTCTTAGTGAAAATATCAACAACATTTTCACAAGTATTACAATACATAAGAGTTATTTCATTGGACTGCAACTTTTCTCTAACAAAATGAAACTGAGCATCAGCATGCTTTGTTCTTGCATGAAAAATTGGATTATTCGCCAGCTTGATTGAACTTTGATTATCACATTTGATCATTGTAGGTTCCTTTTTCTATTCTCCAACATATTGAAGAAGTCTTCTCAACCAAATAGCTTCATAAGTTGTTGCATACAAGGCTTTATATTATGCTTCAGTAGAAGACAAAGATACAGTAGGTTGCTTTTTACTGCTCCATGAAACAACCCCGGATCCAATGCCAAACACATATCAATTGGTTGATATTCGATCATCCAGATTGCCAACCCAATCAAAATCTGAATAACCTCTCAACTCAACATAAGATGCATCAGTATATTTAATACCATAATCAAGTTTTCCTTTTAGATACCTAAGTACCGCCTTTGTTGCATTCCAATGGCTTTCTAGAGGTTTTCCCATAAACCGACTTAACACACTCACAAAGTATGCAATATCAGGTCGGGTTGTAGTGAGATAATTCAAATTACCCACCATCTGTCTATACATAGTCCTCCTTTGAACCATCATCACAAGAAAGTTTCACATTCTGTTGCATGGGAACAGTAGAAGATTTACACTGATCCATTTTAAATCTCTTAAGTACTTCTATGACATACTTACTCTGAAAAACAAAAGTTTGGTCTTCATTTCTCCAAACTTCAAGACCTAGGCAGTAGTGTAACTCACCAAGATATTTCATTTCAAAAACTTGTGACAACTCATCCTTGATTTCATCAATCAACTTCTCTGCATTTCCTGTAATTATCAAATCATCAACATATAAGGAAATCAATAATATATATCGCTTCTCATCAAATTTGGTATACATATTTGGATCACTTTTTCTCCTCATAAAACCGTGTTGAAGAAAGAAAGAGTTTATCTTCTGATACCATGACCTAGGTGCTTGTTTTAGTCCATACAATGATTTCTTTAACTTACACACTAATTGTTCTTGCCCTTGTTCCACAAACCCTTCAGGTTGAGTAAGGTAAACCTCCTCCTTTAACTCACCATTCAAAAATGAAAATTTAACATCTAATTGGTGTAGCTTCCAATGGTACTTTGTAGCTAAAGCCATTAACAATGTGATAGTATTCAATTTATCTACTGGTGCAAATATTTCAGCATAGAAATACCTTTTGTTTATGAATACCCCTTTGCCACCGGTCTAGTCTTACATTTATCTATACTACTATGTATTAATTTAAACTTGGTTTTTTATATCCATTTGCATCCAATGGGATTTTTATGTTTAGGAAATTCAGTCAATTCCTAGGTATTATTTTTCATTATAGATTCATATTCTTCCTCCATTGTATTTTTCCTTTCGTCATGTTCATTTTCTTCATCAAAACTCATGGGTTCTATGACATTTGAAATGATACTCATTAGGGCATAGTCTATATACCTCTCAAGGAGCCCAACCTACCATGAAGATCTTCTCAACTGATTACCTGCATCCCCACTTTGTGAAGATCTGTCTTCGCCTCTAGGTAAACTGTGACTTCTTGAAGTGTCCATATCACTGATTCCTTCTTGTTTTTTTTGTTGATGTCATTGTGGTTGTGGATGCTGTTGTGGTGGTTGCTTCTTCTTCTCTTCTTTAACTCCTTCATCAAGAAGTCTATGCCATTCCTCATGATTGTTGATGTCATGATTTCCTGCTTCCTACTCATGGAAAAGTACATCTCTACTTTCAAATACTTTGTGAGTAGAAGGATCAAACTGTTTGTATGCTTTGAATTCGGAACGGTACCCAATGAAAATACATTGAATGGCTTTAGTATCCCATTTCTTCCTATTCTCCTTTGGAATATGAGAAAAATCCTTACACCCAAATACTTTCAAATTATGAACTACAGGTTTGGAACCATACAAGGCTTCGAAAGGAGTAACATTATCAAGACACCTTGTTGTACTTCTATTCTTTAAATAAATTGCAGTGTTTATGGCTTCAGCCCAAAATGCATTTGAGAGATTCTTACCTTTCATCATACTGCATGCACACTCTATCAGAGTTATGTTTTTCCTTTCAGCGACTTCATTCTGTTGTGGAGTGTGAGATATTGTAAACTATTCTACTATTCCATGATCTTTTCAATATTTGATGAAGTCCCCTGATTTATACTCTCCCCGTTGATTTGAATGGAGGATTTTGATGGATTTTCCTGTCTACTTTTCCACCATGGTTCTAAATTCCTTAAAGTACTTGAAAACATCACTTTTTCTTCTAAGGAAGTAAACACATGTGTATCTCGTGCAATCATCAATAAATAACATAAAGTAAAATCCACCTCCTAAATACCTAGTCTGCATAGGCCCACAAACATCAGTAGGCACAAGATCTAACACATCTCTCTTTTTCCTATCATGATTAGAGGCGAATTCATCTATGTGCATCTTTCCTAATGCACATCCATCAAAAGAAACATTATCATTCTTTAACATGGGAAGTCCTTCAACCATATTATTTTTCTGTAATAACAATAAATCAGGATGATTGATGTGGCCATACCTTTGATGCCAAAGAATCTCTATTGGCATAGTTGCGGAAGTCAGTGTGTGATGTGCTTTGCTAGTAACATCAAGTTTGTATAGGCCTCCTGCTCTGGCTCTCGTTGCAACAATTTTAAATTGGTCCAGCAAATCCTTCACTACGCAATAATTCTTGAAAAATTCAAACTTCATGTTCTTATCTGTAAAGGTGGACAAAAAGATAAAATTTTTCTTTATCCCTGCCACATACACCACATTGTGAATGTGACGAACAGTACCATTTGGCAATGTCACAAGAATTTTTCCATATCCCTTGATCTGATGAGTGCAGTCATCTCCAAGATATATGTTGGCTCCATTCTATGTTTCTTTAAAATTAGTGTACCACATCTTATTACATGTCATATGTACTGATGCTCCAAAATCCACAAACTAAGCATCAGAATCATCTGTTTCAGCAGATAAAGCAGCGTTAAACACAAATAGCCTAAGATCTCGTGAATCAAAATTTTGGGGTACATCAATATCATCACTAGCAATCAATAATCTGAGATAATGATTTGAAGATTTTTCTGCATAATGACCTGAATGTGATCTAGGTTTATTCCTAGCCTCATCACTCTTCTTCTTATGACAATCTTCAACAATATGTCCAGGTTGACCACAATAAAAACAACTCTTTGACTTAGTCCTCTTAGATTGCATACCTTGATTCAGCCTTGGAGATTGTCTTCTTTGCGATGAACTACCTCCTCTACCTCTTTCTCCTTATCTCCCTCGTGGATCTCTTATTTGACCACATTACAAAATCTTTATTCTGAGGCTTCATATTCCCCCGCCTCTCTTCCTCTTTCAGTAAAATACCTATCAGTTCTTCAAACGTAGGAGGTTTCCCCCTTGATGCGAGACCTATTATGAACATCTGATAATCTTCTAGCATACCATTTAAGGTAATATTCCACATATCAGTGTTTCCCCTATATTTCCTAGCTTGTCTTTCACCTCTTTAATACAACCCAAAAATGAACTAACTGATTCATTTCCATCCATCTTAATGCCTAGCAATCTAGTTTTTAGGAACATAATGTGATTCGTATTGCTAGTTTCATACAAATATTTAAGCGTTGTCCACATTTCAGCAGAAGTTGTAGCTTCTCTAATATGTGGAATTATGCTATCTTTAACAGACATGCGCAACAATAACTTTGCCTTATTTTTGTGTTTATCCCAGTATTGGATCTATGTTGTTGTCGCACTGGCAACCGCATTTGGTTTCGCTTCAATTCCCTTCGCAATGGTCCAGACACCATAGCCTTCCATGAGCATCTTCATCTTGAATCTCTAGTTAATGGAATTCGATCCATCTAACTTGTTGGATTTTTTGAGGTAGGTCTCCACCAGAGGATTCACCATCTCTTCAAGTGTCTTCTCATTCAATCAAACAATAGATCCTTGTATCACCAAACACACTTCAATCATCAAGGCGATGAATCACCAAGAATATCAAACTTTTGTCAAGTTTTATCCTATGTTGAGCAATATGTCGCTCTCCTTCGGATCCACCGATCCAACTCTACCTATGTTCTCAGCTTTCTTAATATATAAGAAAAAAAAAATTAAAAATATAAGAAAATCTTTAAAAAATGAAATCTTAACACCACTTCATGTATTAAAAAAAAGAAAGGAAGGTGTGGGTTCTTTTATGAAAAAAAAAAAAAATTAATACACATGCATGCATCCACCTTTAAATCATAACCCCACCTCACATAAATCTTAATATCCAAAATATCCACTTTTAAAAAAAATAACTTTATACCTCACTCTCAAATAATCAAACTCATGCAAATGTGGCACTCTTATTCAATGCTCCACATATATAAAAACAAAATCTCACACTCAGGGTTCACGCTTCATGATATAACCTCACACTTCAAAAGATCATGCTGAAAGCTCACGGATTAGCTCACACAGCAGAAAAATCACGGATCATGAAAGAACCTTCACGATTTGCTCCAAAAGCTTTTATCGAGAGAGAGAGAGGGCGTGTAATAGATCTCTTTCCTTTGATTTATCCAGAATGCTTCTTCCACAATAAATGGATCGCTACCCTTCTCCAAAGAACTCAGAAAACATTTACGCTCAAAGCTCACACATTTCCAAAGCAAGAAAATGATCAGTGCTCTTTAGCAGAATGGATGGAAGCGCTAGCGCTTGTGAACAACTAAAGGGGGGTGCTGGGAAAAGCGGACAATGCTCTATGTGTGTGGAAGGGGGAGCATCGGCGCACAAGCTCTCTTGAATGCAAAAAGAGGGAGCGCGAGACCTACGAAATTAAAATTTTTATAAGTGTGAGAGTGTCAATGCTCTCTAACACTATATAGGGGGGCGCTGGCAATTTTTAAAAAACAAATTCAATATCTCGTACTTTGGATCTCGCCTCAGAGAGCCAACACTACTCTGATACCAATTTAGAATTTGGAGAAAACCAACACATGGGTGAGACTATGCGCACAATCTATATTATTCAATGAAGACTAATTACATCATTATATAGGAAACGACTCTACCCATAGAAAACTAGACTCTAAACTAAGTGAAGTAGAGTTCAACTACACAACTGATAGAGTTCAAATACACAACTGATAATAGAATTCATGAGAGCAGAGACATGAATGCACACACAAAAATAGTTTGTATATTGCACACAATGAACAGAGATACATCACACTTAAATAAGTGTTGTGAGATTCAACGTATTCCACTCTTGGAGGGAGAGGTTGAGAGAATCTCTCAACATCCTCGAGCTAACCAAATCCAATCCATGAACTCTAGTAGTAGCATTAATTAAGCATTATCTCTAACACTTCCCATTAATTCCTACATTACAAAAACTTCACAAATTACATAAAAAAAAAAGTTTACAACACTTTAACTTTTGTCTGTCTCGCCTTCATCTGCTCCTACACCCACTCTGATGCCTTTGGATTGCGCTCTTTCTCTTTCTCTTTCTCTTCTTCAAGTTTACCATTCAACTCATTTAAAGAAAAAACTCTTCAGACCATCATTCATGAACTTGCACAATAGATAATATTGACAAACTCGGCTCACTGGGGCTTCCATGAGAAAAGTTGCAAGTAATGAATCATCATATGGACATACCTCCATCTATCAGATATTTTGCTTTTGATTATCTGTCAGTTTGTAGAAAGGAATTCTAGGTACGAAATGTCTTCAAAAATCAATTATACAAGGTTACTTCAAATAAAAACATTTGTTCTTGAAACCGGGGGTGCCAGCTTATATCAAGATTCAAGAGTTCCTATTTTACATAAGTACTTACATTTAAAAAAATTTAAACATTAACACACAAAACTTTAAGCACACCACCCCTTTCATTTTTCTAGAACAGATTGAGAGATGACTCTTACGGTTATTCGTCACTCTCTGATTCCGATAAGTCATCCAAGTTGGCAATGTTTGCAGTTTCTTTTCCATTAAGAAGATCCCTAGCACAAGTTCTACAATTCTAGGCTATATGTCCAATCTTGTGACAATAGAAACATTCTGTTGAATCCTTGGTTCTTCTCATCTTCCCTTTTGAAAATAGTGCAATTTCATGCTGACGACCTACATGTGATTCTTCAGAATATGTCTTTTTTTCTTTAGATAATAATAATGCTACCATTCCTTCGAATGATTGTGAGGGTAATTGACATAATGTGAATACAACATTACTATATTTAGAAGATAGGCTATTAATAGAATTTCTTTAGCATCTTTTGGATCTACCTTGGTACCTGATTCAGTTAATTTCTTAAAGAGATACATTAACTCGTTTATATGACTAGAAAGACAGGTCTCATCATGTATTTTGAGGCTAAAAAGTTGCATCTTTAAAGAAAACTTTCCATTAAGTGTCTTTTCCCCAAATAATTTACTTAATTTCTTCCAAATTACTTTAGATGATTTTTCCAAATCAATCAAATGCAATTGTGTGTCTGAAAGAGCCAAACCAATAATAAATTTATCATTTTCTTCCTTCTTTTCCCATTCAACCAGAAGTCTGGGATCACTAGGAGCTTTTTCAATGCCTTTTACTATGCTCTAGACACCTCTATTCATTAGATGCATTTGAATTTTAACTTTCCATGTATGGAAATTGAAACCATTAAACTTCTCCATAGGTATAGAATCCATTTTACCTCACAAAAATTTTCTTTGCAACAATCTGGTTTCCACGGATGCAGATGTATTCAGCTCTGCTCAAACTTCTTGACAGTTGTTCCTGCGTCCTTCGGCACCATGGGCTCTTCTTTCACGAATTATGCAGCAACTCTCTCTGACATCTTAGCATAAAAAACTACTTCAAAATCATGGTTCCAATCTATAAATGCTCGTTTCAAGCAGTGATGGCATCTCCAAGTGGCACAATAATCACGGAAACACAACAATTAATTCAGCATCACAGAAACACAACAATTTTGCGAACTGTGGTTCAATTCCCTCTTGGACAGCGCAACAATTCCAATAGCAAACGATTTATGTTGAAATATCTATATCTACGCAGATATTTCACCTCTTGCAGCAATGAATCTCGTGGAACAGCAAGTGGCCTTGTTCAGTCTTCATTGGCGATCCCTCAACTCTCATACCATAATAGAATTTATAAGAGAAGAGACATGAAATACACACACATAAATAGTGTGTATATTGCAGACAATGAACAGAGATACATCACACTTAAATAAGTGTTGTGAGATCCAACTTATTCCACTCTTGGAGGGAGAGGTTGAGAGAATCTCTCAACATCCTCCAGCTAACCAAGAACTCTAGTAGTGGTATTAATTAGGCATTATCTCTAACAAGTGACTCTTTCAACTGACTCTTACTCCATTATGTCCAAGTCAATGTCCACCTCTTTATACAACATTATATTTTTAGAATATGCTTGAGAAATCTTTTGAAGATGGCAATGGATGATGGTTAAGAACGCAAAGGATTCCATTTTTCTTTAACTGAAGAGAAATTGGTAGCTCACCCAAAGTTTTCATGAGAATCCATAACGCAACATTGGTCCAAAAGTTCCTGAAAAACATCATGGTGCGCACTAGCACTTGCAAACTATGCACTTATCCTTGACGGGCAGGGTGATAAACTAAAAAGACCCAATGAGGAGAACCAAAAAATAAATCCATTAATTTTGTAGAGAACAACCCATGGAATAGGCTACTTAGTAGAAAATGATTTTTATTTTCAAGTGGGTTCTCATTACAAATCTCGACGATATATTGTTAGCATGCAGTTTTCGATTGAACAGTTGTTTAAAAAATAACATTCTATATAATTATTTAAATTATAAAAAAATATTGATGATGATGATGATGATGATGATGATTAATGTCCACTAAGACCTAATTGGTTCATCGGACCTTAAGAGGGTAAGTGATTACTTGTGATTCTTTAG
>JASDQU010297221.1:0-14081 GCA_032191745.1 Picea mariana | reverse complement strand
TTCACACTTGGCACCAATGCATATAGCTCCTTGTCATATGTAGGTTAATTAATCACAACAACATTAAAAGTTTCAGAATGAAAACAAATGGGCTTACCATGTTGCAACAATACTTCTCCCATGGCATAGTTACTTGCATATGTTTGTATCTCAAATGGTTGTCTCAAATTAGGAAGTGCAAGAATTGGAGCTGAACTAATTTTCCCCTTCAATGCATCAAAATATTTTTTTTGCTTGCCTCCCCATTGGAAAACTTGCTTGATGCTTGTCACGACATGTAATGGAGCTGCAATTGAATATAAGTTAGCAATAAACTTTCTCCAATATTGGGATTCTCCCAAAAAGCTTCTGACCTCTGTTAAATTGTTGGGCTTGGGCCAATCCAAAATGACTTTGACCTTGGAAGGATATATTTTTAGTTCTCCTCCTCCAACAACATGTCCCAAGTAAACAAGTGAGGTCTTTCCAAACTCACATTTATACATCTTTAAAAACAATTTTTTTTTCTTCAAGATATCTAAAACTTTCTTTACATGCCTAACATGCTCTTCACGAGATTTGCTAAATATCAATATATCATCCAAGTAGACAATTACACAATCATCAAGAAAAGGCCTTAAAACATCATTCATAACTCTCATGAATGTTGCAGGAGCATTACAAAGCCCAAATGTCATAACCATCCATTCAAACAAACCTTGCTTTGTTTTCAAAGTTGTCTTCCATGTCTCTCCTTCAAAAATCCTAATCTTATGATAACCACTTCTCAAGTCCAACTTAGTAAAATAATTAGCATATTTCAATTGATCAAGCAAATCATCAATTCTAGGAAGAGGGTAACGGTTCTTTACCGTAATATTGTTCAAGGCTCTTAAATCTACACACATGATCCATGTACCATCTTTCTTTGGTACCAAAACAATTGGTGACCCGCATGGAGATGTGCTTGGCATGATAACCACTTTGTCAAGCAACTCTTGGATTTGTTTTTTGATTTCAGCATTCTCCATGACCGACATCATGTACATACCAATGTTTGGAAGAGGATAATATTGATGCAATTGTATCTCATGTTGGATGCCTCTTTTAGGAGGAAATCCTTTTGGTTCATGAAACATCTCATCATATTCTTTAACAACCTCATATAAATCAGATTTTAACTTTGCATCACAACCTTGGAAAGATTCTTTTTCAACATTCTCTTTGGGTTTCATCATCAAGAGTACAGAGTTCTTACTAGCATTGACTAATCTCTTCATTTGTCCAACATTTACAAGTGACAAATTCAACTTCTTTGTATGTGCTCTAACAATGTGCTCAACTCCATTTAAAAAAAATGATATTTGTTCTCATGACGATGAAATATGGCTCTCCTATCATATAAATATGGGCTTCTCAAAACAATACCACAAATATCCAATGGAATGACATCAAGCTCTACCTCATCTATAAAGTTTGCAGTGATGGAAAATCTAAGTTTACATATTTTTGTCACATGCAATTTGGAATTGTCACATATCCAATCTAGAGGATATGGTTTAGGATGAGGAGTAGTTTCCAAATGAAATTTATTGACAGTGTCTTCAGAAATGAGGTTTTCTTGAGAACCAATATCAAATAGAGTATTTATCTTGGTATGCTTTGAAATTACCATTATATGGAAAAGCTCTATTCTTTCTTTTTCTTGTTGAGTTTAATTGAGGCTACTACTTGAAGAACTAGTATTGGCAATAGAGTCCTTACCTTGAAAACCCATGGCTGTGATTTTTGTTTCATCTTTCAAATCATATCCTAAATCATGTTGTATAGTTGCAGCAGTCTTTGGTTTCATTTTGTTGTTGAAAGTTTTGGGTCTCATTTCAGGATGAAGTTTCCAACAATGGTATTCATCACGACCATCTTTTGAACAGTGTTTACATGTGAGTTTTTCTCCCTCTTTCTTGAATGAATCATTCTTCTTTCCATTTCCTTTGAATTTCCTCTTTCCTTTGTCTCCATTGTAGAATGGCTTATGGCTTCCCTCTTGAGGAGTATTCTTCCCTCTTGCTTCCAAATGAGTTTCTTGTACACAAACTTCATCTAGATTTGTAGGGTTAAACATGAGAATTGTGTGTCTCAAATAGCTATGCAATTCTCCAATGTATTTCAGTAAAGTTTCTTGAGAACAAAAATCAATACCCAAAATCAAATCTCTTCTCCTAAATTCTTGAGTGTAGCATTGCACATTTTTCCCTTTAGGCTTGCCTAAAGTTTTGCCAATCCATGATAGATTTTTTCATGTATGATAATGGATAAAATTGCCTTTTAATTGCAACAATAAAATCATTCCAAGAGGATAAAACTTTACTATGCTTCTTCATGTTCTCTTGAGTTTTGGCTTCCCACCAAATGAGTGCTGCACTTTCCAATTTAAGAGAAGCAAGCTGAATCTTAGTTTCATCATCTTGGATTCTTTGTATCCTATAATACACTTCAATTTGATGAATCCAGTTATCCAATTTCTTAGCATTTACCTCTCCAATGTACATAATAAATTCAGACTTAATATCAAGCTTAAGAAAAGGAGTTTGTGAAGGAATTTTACCGTGTTATTTTGGAGAATTTGGAGGTGGTTGTGAATCGGTAGAAGAAGTGGAATATGGAGGTGAAGGAGGTGGAGTATCACCATTTCCTCCATTTCCTTTTGGAGTCTTATCACCATTATCCTCATTACCTCTTGGAGGATTGGATCTTTCTCCTTGCAACCTTGCATTCATTTCCTCAAATAAAACTTTCAGCATTTCTGTCATATCATAAAAATATTTTCTGAAAGTTTCCTCTTCTAAAGTAGGAATTTCATGACTCTCCTCATGAGCCATACTTGGTTAATGCCTCCTTGAAGCTTGAGGTGAATGTATTGTTTTCCTTATTGAAAGTTGAGAAATTTTCTTTACAAGTTTCCCTTTTCTTCTTGTGACCTTCAAGCTTGTAAGCATAAAAAAAAAAAAACACTTGCAATCAATCAAACCCTCAAAAACCTTTGATCTGATACCAACTTGATCTGAAAATGAAAAAGGTTTGTGTATAAAAAAATTTGCAAGTGGAAAATTTATGTGTCTTAGGCAATTGGATCAAGTTTCAAGCATATACACTTAATAAGTTTTTACTTAAAATGAACAACATAAACAATCATAAAAAAACATCAAAAGTAAGCACATAACACAACAAAATGATAAAGGACTTCACCCCTCTCTTGGGATACATCTACTGGTCCAACTTCCAATGGATCATTTTCATTATATGCTCAAAGTGTTAAAATCAGTACTTTACAATGCTCATATGCAAAATAGATGGCTCCAATGGCTCCAGAATGTCCAAAACCCCTAGCTGGGCTCTTTCTGCACCTGGATTGACCAAAAAATGGAGAAAATACAACTCCTAGAATTTTTTCCCAATAACCTGTTGTCTCTGCTTGCTAGAATGCACACACAATCATCCAACCCCTTCCTCTGCGTGATTTCCTGTCCAAAAACCTAGCCCACGCATCACACATGGTCGTGTGCTAGTTTGTCGCATACTTAGTGCAATTGGCACCAAATTCCCTAAAGATTTTGGTCACATGGCCCCATGTGGCCAAGTGTTGGTTGAATTTACATGCTTGTCGGCTAGTCCTGTCGGTTTTCCCCGCATTGCTGGTCGTATGGGAGTCTTGGTGTGTGACCACGGGCTGGGGCTTAGCCCGACCCCTTTTCCTCCTGACCAAACTATAGTTCAAACTTTTATACAGGTTCAACCATTATGGGTTAAGAAGTAACTGGTAGGCGGGATGGTGGCCCGACCTACATGAATAATTTCCCTTTGCCAGAGGTCCTGGGTTCGACCCCCATGGAGCCAAACACAAATATTTTACCAATGGATGGGGGTGCCATGTGAAGGCCCCTGAGTGGGCCACATGGCACCCATATATTGGTCCACTAAACTGACATGTGTCGACCATTGGTTGGTCCACGTCATACCTCTACATGGTCAACCTTCAACACCACCACCTTCCATGTTAGCCTACCAAGTCACCTTGCCATGCCAGTTGTACGGTCGTACAGAATGTACGATCAACTTCCACTTGGCATGTACGGATTGTATAGTCAACAATTTGTCTTGTTTGGAAAAATGGATAGAACGCTATATCTCCCTCATATGAACTTCGTTTTAGCCCGTTCAAGTTATGTTGGGATCATGAGGATGAGATCTACGCAATGAATCCATTTTCGAGCAATTTCTAACATTTTGAGTTTTGAGAATTGTTTTGATCCCCTCGATCACACCAAAAATGACATGACATGTACTATCCATCTAGAATAGTCTTACCTGAAAATATACTGATATTCATACCTTTATACCTCAAACAAACTTGAGTCCCTTAATCACACCTTTCGTCTCTCCAAGGATTGACATCAATATACAATATCACTCTCCAAGGGTTGACATCAATGACAACCAACAATCCAAACCAACTGTCCATCAACCTAAGCCAACTGTCTGAAAAACAGTGGGGCACGTTTATCAACATCAAACATACGTATAGAACCATAGAAAGACCAACAATAAACATTAGTAGTAAATACCAGTTCTATAGCATAGAATGACAACAATAAAAAGTACCCAGCAAACCAACAATAAGTGATGTTCCAAAACCAATAGTAATACCATATCCAAACCATATCTAATCCAACAGAGAATTGTGTCCAAAACAATTTCCAATATCAGGTTTGCAATAAAAACCAACAGTAAAACCCTCAAGGGGTGATGGTACAACTTAAACCATAACAAAAGAAAAAGATCTAATTTACTGATATTGTTAGAACAAGTCAACCCAACAATATCCTAGCTAAATTTAGGGCTTCTACAACAACTAAAAACAACAATACTGGTCTAGAATATAAGATGTAGTATGTCCCCTCTACTGCCTGGAACTTCATTAATTCTCTAGCTGGTAGCACCTTGTGGTTGTCTCCTCGGGCTATTCAATTCTTCCACAGTCTCAATTATTCCCCACAGACCCTCGGTCCTCAGTAAAGATTCTTGATCTCTCCTCAAGAGGATGGATTAGGGGTTTGAACCCTCTAGTGACTCTTCTAGTATTCTCCTCGATGACTTGACCCTGCAAAGATACTTCCACCAACCCTCCTAGTGCCTTCTTAAGCCCTCGGTCAAATAGTTTGGTGTCTCTTGTTGCTGAGATAGGGTTTGAACTCTCCTAAATTAGTCATATGAGTGTCAGACCCTCACCTTTTTGTCTGTAGCTGTGACATCTTGATTAGAATAGAAGGAATAATGAGGATATCCAATATCAATTGATCTAGGGTGATCCCTTGGCCCCACCAAAAACTCAACAACATATTGAGGGTTTAACAACCCTTCACAAGCTGAGGCAATTCCTCCCAAAGAGAAAAGAAAAACTTCCCAAATGAATTCTTGATGAAATGAAAAACTAGGATGAGCTAGGGTGAGACTAGACCACAGAACCTCAGGAAGAATGAGGTTAAACAACCCTGTAAAAGGGCCTGATCTAGTCGCCTCCAAGTTAAAGACAAAGGTCATCCAAATCCCAATCATACCCCTCCAAATGAACCTCCTTCTCCTTATATAGTTTTGATTTCCTCCTTTGTGGGTTACTTACTCTTCAAGTTAGGTGTCTTTCCTTTAATTAATCCTAAAGTCACCCCACAAACAAATCGTTTCCCCTTTGGTAGCTTTATTCAACCCCCATGACTCCCTTTCTGTGGGGATATCGCTTATAGGGACCCCCCTTAGACTAATATGCCCTCCTCTTATGATTTGAAAAGGGAGGGGACATGCCAATCCTCCCTTCCTGAGATTTCTCGTCCTCAAGCAATCGCAAACCTAGATGTTGAAAAATATGTCCGCTCTCCCATGTGACATCCTCTACTGGCCAATCTCTCCACCTAATATGATACTCCCTGATTACTTTACTCCTCAGTCTCCCCTCATGGACATCCATAATCTCCTTGGCAGTGAACAACATCCATCCCCTCTCGTTTGATGGAGGTAACTCAGTGGGAGTAGTAACATGTGGTCCCCATGTCCTCTAGAGGCATGATGCATACTCTAGCTCGTATTCTATGTCTCTAGCCCTCCGAATCACCTTGAAGGGACCAAAAGGGCGTGGCCTCATCCTCTTAGCGCCACCTCTCCTCAATCGAGACAGTCTAAGTGTTTTCACTCTCAAGTACACCACATCTCCGATTTCAAACCTATGCTCCACCCTGGGTCTGTCCACACACATGCTTTGTCGATCATGGGTGGTCTATAAGATATCATGGGTGGTGTCACTGCAATTATTTCCCAAATGTAATCACTCAATACATGACCTCACGTAGTCATAAAAGTACCTCTTAGTTCTTCGATCTACCACCATCGCCTGACCAACTGTTTGAAGATAATCACTAATGTTGGGATTCAATCATGTGGTTGCTGATCTGATCAAACTCTGTCAAGGATGTAGCTAAGTCATCCTTGCTACCCCATGCTCACATGTGATCACTAGAAAGTGCACGAGGCTTGTTGGATGGTCAATCAATATTCTCTGCAACCTCAGTGAATCCATGTTTTAATCTATCCACAAACTCCCCCATCCTTGTCATAGAATGGGCAAGGACTGCATCAACCCGACCTGAAGAGTTTTCCTCAACTTTCTCTATTTCCACATCATACACTCACCCATATGTCCTGACACATCATCCGCTAACTCCCTCCATGTACAACTCTCTCAGACTTGCTCATGAGTGGTGAAGTCACCGGGGTCCCAAACTACCCTGTATGATACGAAGCACCATCCACCCATAGCACTGATCTTCCCAATGCTCACAAAATAACCTATCAGACTATCCTCGATGAGCCAAGAAATCATATACTGTCGAGGCTCGGTCAACTCCTTAGAATATTGTTCCTCCAAGAAACCACTCATACGCACCCTAAGAATAAACCCTGGAGAACACAAACTGACCATTCCATCTATGTCATTTGCCTTGCTATCCACAAACGTGATCCTATGGTCCCGGGCCAAATGCAGAGAGGAACCATCGTGCTGAGGCTACATCCCTTCAATCATCACCATCTGACCACCATGCTCAAACTGTGTGTTCCTCTCCTGGAACCCCCTATCATGGATCATACTCGGTCAAGATATCTCAATGAAGTCAACACCTATCAATCCACGACTATCCTCGATCCTGGGCATCCCGAGGAAAAAAAAAATCCACAACTCCTCTCACCTCATTCCCATCATGATGCAGACTAATAAATACCTCGAATCTGTCAGTCATCAATCTAATCTGAAGAAACCCATCACTATGATGAATGCCTGTATCCCACCACCATACTAGAAGTCTACCACTCCCAATGTTTGCTGTTGAAAAGTATGGGAACTGCTCCAATAGAGTCTGAAACTCCCACTGTGCACTCTGTACATTGATCACCAAGTCCCAATGGATGGTCTCTGCTGCTCATACAAGGCTATCTATCCCACTCAAGTGGCTCAGGGATTCCTCCCATGTCCTGTTGTGAGTGTCTGATTCTTTGATCATCATCTACTAACGTCCTTGATGAAGCTCGATCACCAAGGCATATTCTTCTCCTTGAGGCTCACCCATCCACTCTCTGATCCCAGGTAACCTTAAATCAATGGTATCTTCGAGACCTCTGTCAGGAGGTCTCCCTAGAGGCAATGCTCCAAAGCTCCACTGCACATTATTGTATTCTAATGTAGTCCCCTATAGACTTTCGCACACCATTATGTCCTTCTGTACCATCTGATGTCCCCTATGCACTATTGTCCCCAACAATCTACTGATGATGGTTGCATCTGTATCCCATATAGTGGTCCACTAAACTGACACGTGGCACCCATATATTGGTCCACTAAACTGACATGTGTCTACCACTAGTTGGTCCACGTCATACCTCTACATGGTCAGCCTTCCATGTCACCACCTACCATGTCAGCCTACCAAGTCACCTTTCCATGTCATCTGTACGGTCGTACAAACTGTACGGTCAGCTGCCACATGGCCTATACGGACTGTACAATCAACAATTTTTCATGTTTGAAAAAACGGATAGAACGCGATAACTCCCTCAAATGAACTTTGTTTTATCCCATTCAATTTGCGTTGGGATCGCGAGGACGAGATCTACGCAATGAATCCATTTTCGATCAATTTCAAACACTCTGATTTTTGAGCATTTTTTTTATCCCCTAGATCACATCGTAAATGACATGACATGTACTATCCATCTAGAATATTCTTACCTGCTAATATATTGATATTTGTACCTTTATACCTCAAACAAACTTGATACCCTTAACCACACCTTTGGGCTCTCCAAGGGTTGACATTAATCTACAATATCACTCTCCAAGGGTTGACATCAATGACAACCAACAATCCAGACCAACTATCCATCAACCTAAGACAACTGTTTGAAAAACAGTGGGGCACATTTATCAACATCCAACATACGTATAGAACCATATAAATATAAAAAATAAACATTAGCAGTAAATACTAGTTCTGTAGCATTGAATACCAACAATAAAAAGTACCCAGCAAACCAACAATAAATAGTATCAAACCAACAATAAATGATGTTCCAAAACCAATAGTAAGACCATATCCAAACCGTATCTAACCCAATAGAGAATTGTATCCAAAATAAAGTCCAACATCAGGTTTGCAATAACAACCAACAGTAAAACCATCAAGGGTTGTTGGTACAACTTAAAACACAACAAAATCACAAGATCTAATTTACTGATGTTGTTACAACAATTCAACCCAACAATATCCTAGCTAAATTTAGGGCTGCTACAAAAACTAAAAACAATAGTACTAGTCTAGAATCTAAGATGTAACATGTCCCCTCTATTGCCTGTAACTTCATTAATTCTCTAGATGTTAGCACCTCATGGCTGTCTCCCCAGGCTATTCAATTCTTCCACAGTCTCAATAATTCCCCACAGAACCTCGGTCCTTAGTAAAGACACTTGATCTCTCCTTAGGAGGACATATTAGGGGTTTGACCCCTCCACTGACTCTTCTAGTATTCTCCTTGATGACTCGACCTTACAAAGATACTACCGACAAACCACCTAGTGCCTTCTTAAGTCCTTGGTCTAACAATCTGGTGTCTCTTGTTGCTGAGATAGGGTTTGAATTCTCCTAAATTAGTCATATGAGTGTCTAACCCTCACCATTTTGGCTATAGCTATGACATCTTGATTAGAACAAAAGGAAGAATGAGGATATTCAATAAAAATTGAGCTAGGGTGATCCCTTGGCCCCACCAAAAACTCAGCAATAGATTGAGGCTTTACCAACCCTTCACAAGCTAAGGAAACACCTCCCAAAGAGAAAAGGGAAACTTCCCAAATGAATTCCTGATGCAACAAAAAACTAGTGATACTAGCCAACCGAACCTCAGGAAGAATAAGGTTAAACAACCCTATAAAAGGGCCCGAGACATTCACCTCCAAGTTAAATAAAAAGGTCATCCAAATCCCAATCGTAACTCTCTAAATGAACCTCCTTCTCGTTATATAGTTTTGATTTCCTCCTTTGTGGGTTACTTACTCTTCAAGTTAGTTGTCTTTCCTTTAATTAATCCCAAAGTCACCCAACAAACAAATCGTTTCCCCTTTGTTATCTTTATTCAACCCCCACGTATCCCTTTCTTTGGGGATATATCCTACGGGGATCCCCCTTAGACTAATACACCCTCCTCTTATGATGTCAAAAGGGAGGGGACATAACAATCCTCCCTTCCCGATATTTCTTGTCCTCAAGCAATCACAAACCTGGATGCTGCAAAATATGTTTGCTCTCCCATGTGGAATCCTCTACTGGCCAATCTCTCCACCTAATGCGATACTCCCTGATCAATTTTCTCCTCAGTCTCCCCTCCTGGACATCCATAATATCCTTGGGAGTCAACAACATCCGTCCCCTCTCGTCTAATGGAGGTAACTCAGTGGGAGTAGTAACCTGTGGTTCCCATGTCCTTTGGAGGCATGATGCATGGTAAATAGCACATCCCTTTGTCAACTCTATATCGTATGCTATGTCTCTAGCTCTATGAATAACCTTGAAGGGACCAAAAGGGCATGGCCTCATCCTTTTAGCGCCACCTCTCCTCAATGGAGACAGTCTAAGTGGTTTCACTCTCAAGTACACCACATATCTGATTTCAAACCTATGCTCCACCCTATGTCTATCCACACACATGCTATGTCGATCCTGGGTGGTCTATAGGCTATCATGGGTGGTGTCACTGCAATTCTTTCCCAAACGTAACCACTTAATCCATGAACCCACGTAGTCATGCAAGTACCTCTCAGTTCTTCGTTCTACCACCATCGCCTGACCAACCGTTTGAAGATAATCACTAATTCTAGGAGTCAATCCTGTGCTTTCTTATCTGATCAACCTATGTCGAGGAGTTAGCTTAGTCATCCTTGCTACCCCATACTCCCATGTAATCACTAGAAAGTGCATGAGCCCTATTGGATGGTCAATCAATATGTTCTACAACCTTAGTGAATCCATGTTGTAATCTATCCACAAAATCCCCCATCCTTGTCCTAGAATGGGAAAGGACTACATCAACCTGACCTGAAGGGTGTGCCCCGACTTGCTCTACTACCAAGTCATACACTCACCCATATGTCCTGACACATCGTCCGCTAAATCCCTCCATGTACAAATCTCTTGGACTTGCTCATGAGTGGTGAAGTCACCGGGGTCCCAAACTACCCTGTATGATGTGAATCACCCTCCACTCATAGCACTGATATTCCCAATGGTCACAAAAGAACCTATCATATAATCCTCGATGAGCCAAACAATCATAAACCAATGAGGCTAGATGAAATCCTCATAATACTATTCCTCCAAGAAACCACTCATACACACCCTAAGAATAAACCTTGGAGAACACAAACTAACCACCCCATCTATGTCAACTACCTTTCTATCCACAACTACAATCCTAGGGTCCTAGGCCAAATGTAAAGAGGAACCATCATGATGAGGCTACATTCCTCCAATCATCACCATCTAACCTCCATGCTCAAACTGTGTGTTCCTCTCATGGAACCCCCTATCATGGATCATATTCAACCAAGATATCTCAATGAAGTCAACACCTGTCAATCCATGAATATCCTCGATCCTGGGCATTCTGAGGGAAAACAAAAACTCCACAACTCCTCTCACCTTAGTCCCATCATGATGCAGACTAATAACTACCTTGACTCTGTTAGTCGCTAATCTCATCCGAAGAAACCCATCACTTTGATGAATTCTTAGATCCCACCACAATACTAGAAGTCTACCACTCCCAATGTATGCTGCTGAAAAGTCTGGGCACTGCTCCAATAGAGTCTGAAACTCCCACTGTGCACCCTGTACATTGATCACCAAGTCCCAATGGATGGTCTATGTTGCTGGTACAAGGTTATTTGTCCCACTCAAATGGCTCAGAGGTTCCTCCCATGTCTTGATGTGAGTGTCTGATTCATTGATCCTCATCTACTAGTGTCCTTGATGAAGATCGATCACCAAGGTGTATTGTTCTCCTCGAGGCTCACCCATCTACTCTCTGATCCTGGGTAACCTTAAATCAATGGTATCTTCGAGACCTATGTCAGGAGGTATCCCTGGAGGCAACACTCCAAAGCTCCACTGCACACTATTGTATTCCAATGTGGTCCCCTATAGTCCGTCGCACACCACTGTGTCCTCATGTACCATTCAGTGTCCTCTGTGCACTACTGTCCCCAACAATCTACTGATGATGGTTTCATCTGTATCCCATAGTGTGTCCATGCCTGTCATGTACTTGTCCACCCAATCCATGGATGCGTATACTCCTTCATGGGCTAGTCCCAGAGGAAGGTGCTCAACTATATCCTAATCCTCTAATGTGCTCTTCGAAAGAAAGGGTTCATGATCCCCGCACTACCAACAAAGAGAGAAATCCAGCCTCTTGGAGTCATAACTCTCCTCAAGTATCGACAAATCATAATGCTCCTTGTCCAAACTCATCACAAGTGGATCCTCTCTCACATCATCACTCAATGCACTAGGCGATACCATGCTATGATGGGACTCATGTGTGACACATGGCTCCTATGAAGAAGGACCCATGTACCCAAGCAATCTCTCAAACATCCATCCTCCATCATATGTGGGTATACTTGTGCCCTCATCATCATCATCATCCTCATAAGTGTCAGGAGTGGGATGGGATGCTAAATTCTCATCATAAATAGGTGTTGGTACACCCTTGTCATCATAAGCATCCTCAGTGTATGTGCCATCAACCTTTTTGTCATAGGTGTGAGCATCATGGACCTCATATGATAGTGCTAATGGTGCACAAGGTGTTGTTGTGTCGTCATCCTCATAATCATCATAGGTGGGATAAGACGATGCCCCCTCATCATTAGTACCAGTGACAAACCCCATCAATATGCCAGTGCCAATGGTCTCATCATGGACCACTGTGTGGTCCTCGTCTCTGCTCACCTTCTCGTCATGGTTAGACGCATGCTCTTCCACATGGGAATGTGCTTGTGCTAACTTTTCCCATACTTTTTTCTTTTCTTCCTTTAATATTTGTCCCGTGCCATTGAAGTCATCCTCATCTAAATATCTATGCCAACTACCATACTTGATGGTGCAATAGTCTCACAAAGATATAACTGCACAAAACTCTTTACCTAGTGCTAAATACTCCAAATAATAGGGCATGTACTTGCCTACCGCTAGTTCCTAATTAATTTCAGCCATGATCTCCTTCTTAGTCTTCATTTTTCCAACCTCAGTATGCTATCCTTGAACTCAATTGACTGTTGCATATTCTCTTCTGTTGAAAATCCTTTAGGCTGGCAAGATCACCAACTCTGATACCACTATAGTATACCTATGGTTTTTCCATGTTGGGTAAATGGAATTAGGTCAACTTGGAACCGTTAATTTGCGCAGTGCCAAATAGTTTGTCTACCAACAGTGGGGCATGTTTATCAACATCCAACACATGTATAGAACCATAGAAATACCAACAATAAACATTAGCAGTAAATACCAGTTCTGTAGCACAAAATACTAGTAGTAAAAAGTACCCAGCAAACCAACAATAAATAGTATCAAACCACCAATAAATGTTGTCCCAAAACCAACAGTAAGACCATATCCAAATCATATTTAAACCAACAAAAAATTGCATCCAAAAAAATGTCCAATATTAGGTTTTCTATAACAACCAACAATAAAACCCTCAATGGGTACTGGTACAACTTAAACCACAACAAAAACACAAGATCTAATTTACTGATGTTGTTACAACAAGTCAACCCAACAATATCCTAACTAAATTTAGGGTTGCTACAACAACTAAAAACAACAATACTGGTCTAGAACCTGAGATGTAGCATGTCCCCTCTACTGCCTAGGACTTAATTAATTCTCCAGCTGGTAGCACCTCATGGCTGTCTCCCCGAGCTATTGAATTCTTCCACAGTCTCAATAATTCCCCAAAGACCCTTTTTCCTTAGTAAAGACGCTTGATCTCTCCTCAGGAGGATGGATTAGGGGTTCAACCCCTCCACTGACTCTTCCAGTATGCTCATCGATGACTCGCCCTACAAAGATACTACCTCCAGCCCTCCTAATGCCTTCTTAAGCCCTCGGTCTAGCAGTCTAGTGTCTCTTGTTGTTGAGATAAGGTTCAACCTCTCCTAAATTAGTCAGATGAGCATCCGACCCTCACTTTTTTGGCTGTAGCTATGACGTCTTGATTAGAACAAAAGGAAGAATAAGTATATCCAATAACAATTGAGCTAGGGTGACCCTGTAATGATCCCAAGCCAAATTCTTTCTTGGAATCACTAACTACTACTAATTTATTGAGTTATTAAGTGCATACAAGATTCATCAACACATGGAGATCACAATATATTCAAGATGTAGAAGCACAAGCAAAGATCTGACCTTTTTATTATGAGCAATGTAAGATCAATACAA